>SKCR01038065.1:0-60591 GCA_019454045.1 Zanthoxylum bungeanum
CTGCTTCTTTAGCTGCCTCAGATGCTGCAATATACTCGGCTTCAGTGGTGGAGTCTGCTGTAGTTGACTGTTTTGAGCTTTTCCAACTTACAACACCGCCATTTAAAGTAAACAGATATCCTGTTTGCGATTTGCTGTCATCCCTATCAGTCTGAAAGCTCGCATCACAGTAACCAATGACTTTCATCTCAGAACAATCTCCGTATGTCAAAAACACATCCTTAGTTCTTCTCAGATACTTGAGGATTGTTTTGACAGCTGCCCAATGTTGCTCACCAAGATTTGTATGATACCTGCTCGTTATGCTAAGAGCATAAGAGGCATCAAGTCTTGTACATAACATGGCGTACATGATCGATCCTATTGCTGAAGCATAAGAGATCCTACTCATACGCTATCTATCTGAAGGAGTATGTGAACATTGCTCTTTAGATAATTTGATTCCATGACAAGTAGATAAATTACCTCTTTTGGAATCTTCCATTTTGAATCTTTTCAAAACTTTATCTATGTACGTAGATTGAGAAAGTCCTAACAACCTCTTAGATCTATTACGGTAGATCTTAATGCCAAGGATGTAGGCTGCTTCTCCCAAATCTTTCATGGAGAAATTTTGAGATAACCATTGCTTGGTGGCTTGCATCATGGGAATATCATTCCCGATGATTAATATGTCATCGACATATAATACAAGAAATACAACAGCACTCCCACTACTTTTCCTATAAACACAAGGCTCGTCTACATTTTTGATGAAGTCAAATTCTTTGATTGTCTCATCAAATCATATATTCCAACTTATGGATGCTTGCTTGAGTCCATAAATGGATCGTTTAAGCTTGCATACTTTATTATGATCATCCTTAGATGCAAACCCCTCAGGTTGTGTCATATAGACTTCCTCTACGATGTTCCCATTAAGGAAAGCTATTTTGACATCCATCTGCCAAATCTCATAATCAAAGTGTGCAGCTAGTGCCAGTAAAATTCGAATGGACTTTATCATTGCAACAGGCGAGAAGGTTTCGTCATAGTCAATTCCTTGGATTTGTTTATAACCTTTCGCCACCAACATAGCCTTATAGGTTTGGATGTTGCCTTCTGCATCAGTTTTACGCTTGTAAATCCACTTGCAGCCTATTTTAGACTTAAATTATTATTGAGGATTTTAGCAAGTTTAAGTGAATAACTGTCAAATGGATTCCTCCATTAAAAATTCCCCAGAGGGAGGGTGGAGTGAACTCTCTTAAATACCCTTACCTTTTAGGCTCTTATTGCCTTGGTGAAAGGAATAAACAATAGATCCTCCAAATTAGTCCAACACTTTAAATATGATTTAAGGTAAACTTTGAGTAAATGATTATCTAGATGTCTTCACAACTTTTCATTTTGGCTATAAAAAGGTAGTGAGTGAAGGAAGACACCAAATCATTATCTAACTATAGTAATACCTTTGGTTAAATTAACTTTAGTTTGGAAAGTTTTATTAAACCCTTGATCCCAACCCACTTGTATCTTCTATAATATCTTTTATTATAAACAAGTGATTTATATTTATTAGCTTTAAAGGTAATAAATCTCTAAGTTTATCACAGAATAATTACTTAGCTAAGGGATAAGCAATACACTCTCTATTTCTTAGAAAGTATCTAGATGCTTGCACCCTAAAATAATCATGTAAATTCTAATCATACATAGAATCATCAAGCATATGAGTTTTAATATGTTGGAATTATTTTAGGCATTAAATAACTTTGATTAATATTTAATTATGATATTGTATTTTATTTTATTCAAATAAATTTACTATTCACATTTTCTGTAGATACGTGAACTTTAAATGCAATTTCACAATTCAAATCTTAACCAAATCATGCAAAACTTGTGCCTAAAATTACGTTCAGGGTGTTAGCTTTCTAACGAGCTTTTACACACCCAATTTCGAGTTCAAATGAGAGAGAACTAATCAAAATAAAAACGGTGCGCTGATACCATTGTTGGGAAGCGGCCGCGAGTGTGCAGCGGAAAATTAAAATTATTATGCCGTTTTCCCTTTGCCCAAGACCCATTTATTTTTATTATTCTACAAGCCTAGGCATGTTACTATATATTCTAAGCATAAAACTCATAAAACATGCAAAGAACATAAACCTAAACATGCTAACTATCATAAGAACTCTAATTAGAATAAAGAAAGAAAAAGACTTACTTGAACCAAAGACTCCTCCAGTCCTCCCTCCAATTTACAAGTTTTTCTCGAACTCAACAAGCTCTTCCACGTTCCAAAGAGCCACCCAAGTGTGTGGCCTCCAAAGATGCACACACCAAAGCCAAAACTCAACGGCAAGACTATGCCTTGAGTGCACGGGTATTTTGCCCTTGGTGCTAGCCTAGGAAAATACCTCAAAACTTTTAACTCGAGGTTCCTCTAGTCAATTAGACTTAAGAATTCTCAAAATCAGTGGCTTACTCTTAAACTTAGAGTTGCTCACTTATATAAACCCAAGATATGAAAGGTTTTGGTGTAAAAATTTGTGAAGAATTCTTTGGGTTTATATAGTGCTCCAAAGACAACAAAATTAATTAAGAATCCGATTTGGGATAAAAGTTAATTTAATCTTAGCCATTGGATCTTAATTTAGTGGTTTAATGAGATTATAAAACCATAATAAGAGTTTGGGCCGAATTGGAATTCAAAACAAATAACAAAAAAATAAAAATTTACTATTCAAGTTACTATTCACGTTACTATTCACGTGAATAGTAATTTTTTTTAATTCAAATTCCCAAAGTGCCCCTATCGTCATTTACCAATCCCTAAGCCACTATGGAACCTCATAAATGATTTGTTCAATAATTAAACACATTGAACCATTTATGAACAATTCCTACATCAATCATATATGCTGTTATATTTGTACTGTGCACTGTTAACCATTGATTTCAACTTTGTTGTGTGTGACCTTTTGGGTTCCCCTCAAGTTGGACATGAAATGAATCGTGATAATTTAATCGAACATAAATTATCCTCCGATTAGATGGTCGTTCGATTTCAATGACCAAGGTTGACATCTAGCAACATGCCAATGCCCCCAAATGAGAAGGAAAGATATATATACTCATTATGTATGCGATTTACATATGATATGGTCCCTCGCCTCACTGTATCCCCACATATTGACTTAGGATACGGAAAGTGTCTACCCATATGGTCAAATGTATGATGTAAATAGTGTCATGAATCGTGCTAACCCAAAAATCTCACATGATTCTTCCGATGTGGCCACAGTCTCAAGCACTGATCACATATATCAACCCGCAAACTGGAATACTACTCTTATAAGAAAATATTATCCGAGAGAGTGGCGATTCTCTGTTGTATCTTTACAAACTTCATGTGTTTCAACAAATGACCCAATCATACCCTTATGACCGGATCTTTTGAACCGGGGAAGGAGAATGTCAAAATTATTTGATCCACACATACGATTGTAAAGACCTCAAGTCTAAGGACTAGTCATATAATCGATACATGAAAGTTCTCACATCACATGGGATAAACACTCCATATGAAAACTTTTGGCGGTCAGTTTGATGGACACGAGCAACTCATGCATCAATGTGATACACCAATCGGACGGATCTCCGCTAGTAGCCTATGAGATCGGCTACCCCACTTAAGGGCGGATCATATCATCATGCTAGTCTCTCCGCTTTGTGAACGCCCAAGTTATTCACAAAACTATGACTATGAACATTTAAGAGTAATGATTCTCATAAGGCGTGGAAGCCATCATCTTATTACTCTAAGGGCTTTATTACAGTGTTGATGATTCATATAAGTTATGTAAGACACGTATAATAAAGATTGCCATTTTATTAATTAATGAAAATATTACAAATACATGTACATATAGCTCATCCACAAGTTGGGTATAGGGCATATCCCTAACAAGCTTATATATATATATATATATATATATATATATATATATATATTAAATTAATTAATTAATTATTAGTTATATTATTTTTTTCATTGAATTAAGTTGAGAACGAGTCAGCATACCCATTCCCCTTCACTTGCGCATACTTGTGGGTCGCTGATACTTGCGGGTTATGCCGTCAGGTCGTCTTCCTACAGTGGGTGGTGACCGACACCACCACCGTCAAAATCTAGAGCTCGACAAGCTGAGTCTACTCATATCATGTGGCCGCCGCCATGAAACGCCAAATCCATGCCATAAAGTTACATAGAGTCGCACTTCATCTCCTCTGTTGACGACCCAAATGACCATCGTTCGTGACCCCACTGGTTTGGTTGATTTCCCATCATCATAAGCTTTATGTCAATGTGTTCAGCGTCGTGATACTCGCCGTTTGTGCAGTGAACATTGACTGTGTGGGTTCTTCTTCTTCTTTTTATTTTTATTTTTTCTACGGCTTGACACTGCTTTCCTTTGTTTTATGGTTTCGTACTTCTACGCGAACCTTACTCCAATTTTATACTGATAAATACTTGATTATTTGTTGTTAACTCATGGTATTTAATTTTATTAAATAGTTATTAGCCCAATATTTATGATATATTCTAGTGTACTCGGTGTTACTCCCTAACCATTTTAATCTTCAAAATTTCCTAATTATTTCATTTTAACTCCATTTTCGACGATTCTTACCTCGATCCATGCAGAATTTATTAAAAATACTTCTGATGTACTTTGAAATTTTAAAATTACACTCCTTTAAATATTGCGAACCTTAAACTATTTCTACTAGACAGTTAGGTCACATACTTAAAATTCCATCATTTATTCACATCATTATAAGATTCTAATATTTATAGTGATGGTGTTATACGTTCGAAATGTGAAACCAATCTCACAACTGTAGTCAGCGCTTCAAATCTATTCTGTTGGTTACAATGCTACAAAACTCTCATCGGGCCCACCTAACACTCATTACGAGGTACGTGAGTCCCGCTGACTCGTGACCATCAAATGGCCACTCAAAAATAACATCTTGAAACCTTGGACGTAAAATGTCCAAATTAATACCTTGTACAATTAACAAATATCCGACATGGTTCTGTTTAAAATACGTACTTCTCACTTAAAATCCAATACCACTAAAGTACCCATCTGGGGCTTACAATAACCATACATATCCACACTTCATATTCAACTTTAAAATTCACAATCAACACTTCAAAACTCAAATCCACAAACTAAGTCTCAATACAATTTAATAACTTGAATCTGATAAATATTATATGAGTGATAATACAACAATATAAAGGTAGAGTTCGAGTTCATTACCACATGAAAGGTTCGGCCCAACACGTTGGGAATATCTAAAATCAAATTCTGTTTAGATCAGAGCCACGTGTGGCCTGGACTTGCCACTACGCGCATCGGCGCATGAGGCCCATACACAGTGAATGGTGCTGAATTCCATCACGGACTACACCCCCAGTTGCGTCTTGTCGTCCTGAGTCCATTGGTGGTGGTCATGTGTTAAAATTAGCAACTAATAAAAAAATCAAGTTGCACTTGTTATTTGTTATATATATACACACACTAGATATTGTCCGTGCCTACGGCACGGTATTAAAGAATTTATCGCATGATCTACCATTACTATTTTCAGAAAGATTTTAGAATTCTGTCATTTAATTTATTTGGTAATTTACAATTGATATTTTCAGAGATATTTTATAATGAAAATGATTTTGTTATTTGATTTGTTTGTTAAACTATAATTATTAATTTTATAGAGATTATATAATGAAATGATTTTTATCAGCCATTAGATTATAATGAAATGATCTGAGCCGCCTAAAGACAACCTTTTGGCTACATTATATTTGTTAATCCTAACCATCTGTTACACTCTCTTTTACCCACGTCATTGTGCTTTATAATATATATTGTTGTTCTTTAATTTTTGTGTGTAAGGGTAGACATAAGAAATATCACATTTCCTAATTTAGATATAGTTTTGGGTTGAATTATATTAAGTTTTTTTATTATTTGTTGAAGGGAAAAATATATGTACTGTTATCATATTTTATTTTAAGAATGTAAGAATAAATATTGATCATTAGTAATATATCAGTAAACATATAATTGGTAGGATATAAAATTTTGAAATATAATTAATCAAATATGAAACAAATAAAATCGAAAATGTAAATAAAATTGAGATATATAGATAAAACCTGAGGCCTGTGTAGGACACAGTGTCCTTAAAACATATTCACCTCTTATCGTATGTGCTTAGGATTATTTCGGCGTCTGTTTCCCAAGATACAACGGGAACGAAATATCTTTAGCACACAACCAAGTTATTTCCAACGAACTTCTAATATGTTTGCACAACTATAGGCCATACAACTCCGGTCTACGTGTGGGTTTACGGGAGTGTAGACAAAGACTCTCGCTGGCGAAGGATTGCCCACAACTAGGTCTCCCCACTCAAGGGTTCGAGCGACCAAGTGAGCGCACTTTTTTATACACTAAAGTACGTGCCAACGAGCTATGGTGTGTGACTGACTGTCAAATGGACTTCTCGTTGTAGATTCCCCAGAGGGAGGGTGGAGCGAGGCTCTCTTAAGTACCCAAGCCTATTAGGCTCTTATCACTTGGTGTCTGGAATAAACAACGAGTCCTCCAAATTAGTCCATCACAGTAGGCTACGAGTAGATGATTATCTAGGTGCCTTCACAGTTTTTCCTTCTAGAAAGGTAGTGAGTGAAGGAAGACACCAAACCATTACCTAGCCTTAAAAAGTGCCCTTGATCAAACCCATTTCAACCCACGGTAGACACAGTTGATTAAAGCACAAATCATAATATTACAAGACATTATTTCGGGGCCGATTCTCTATCCCCAGTGGAGTCGCCAGACTGTGGGACACAGAAACTGGGCGACGCATGCTGTTCCGGGCTCACGGCCCGGTTGGGAGTACGGAGTAGCCCGCGAGGGACTAAACCGGAGAATAATGGAGTCGCCACCCGGTGTGAACCGGGAAAATGAGATTTAAGGCCGCACTCACCCCTCGCAAGGGAAGACCTCAAACCGTTGGGTTCAGAATGGTCCCTTACTTATGTCACTTGTAATAAAAGGATTTGTGCAATAATCTAACCGAGCCTAAGCATTACATATTTCCAAGTGTATTCTACTTCTAAGTCCACATGCATGAGAATAAGGCTCACATCTAAGTTTGCATATATCATATATCTAAGCATGCTTGAAAGTAAATCGGAATAGCGACAAACATACAACTCCATAAGCACGTTATATTCATGGATGCGGAAACGCAAGTAAACGATAATCATACAAGCATGCATACAAATGAATTGGAATAACGACAAACATGTAATCTAATAAACACATTGTACTTTTACATGCGGAAACACAAATAAATGGCAATTGCACGATCATGTGTATTAAAGAGAGGTAACTAGATATACAGTGCAAAAAAAAGTAACTAATGGGAACAAGCATGCATGAAATATGCTTAAAGAACCAGTTCAGTACGCATGCGTTTGAGTAGCGTTCGTAAACGCGTTCGAACGTCATTCAGAAGGCTCGCGTTCGAGTTGCGTTCTTGGACGCGTTCGAACGGGGTAAGACCTGATGCATGATAAAATAGAAAGTATGAGCGTTCGAGTAGCGTTCGTAAACGCGTTCGAACGGAGGAGGGCCGAGAGCATGCGTTTGAGTTGCGTTCTTGTACGCGTTCGAACGGGGTAAGACCTGATGCATGACAAAAAAAGAAAGTATGCGCATTCGAGTGACGTTCGTAAACGCGTTCGAACGGCAGAGAGCCGAGATCATGCGTTCGAGTTTCGTTCGATGACGCGTTCGAACGGGAACTGGCAGATTGCATACATTCATATGGTTTTAGATACCGCATTCAAACAGGATCACAACAACGACATATCTAATCACATGGACACCTAAATCATGCATAAAGATTAACATACTAAGGGTTAAATCATGCTTAAGAATAAATAACGCACTAGGCCTAATCAGGCTAAATAAATAAATAACGTGCTAACTACATCATTCTCAAATACAAGTTTGGATGAAACGAAATACATGTATCTCTCAAGTGGTACGTGGAGTTGTATCCCGAGTGCAGACCGTACTACCGTCCATTCGGATTCGGCTACGGAATTTACGTCCAGGTTTCCATCCGATATACCACAAAAGAGAACATGCATTCCGTTCATCCGAAATTCACATCATGCCTCAACAAACGACTCTCATGTGATAATATATTAAAATAAATAAAAGACAAATGAAATATAATAAATACAAGGTGCCCTCAGGTCTAACCTCTTTCGTCGTCTCTCGAAAGCGTGTTACACGGCCGTCGGTAGGGTTGATGTTCCGTAACTTTTCTGGTTCACTAATCTACTGCTTTCGTTCGTTGCTTCGCTGCTATTTCGCTGGACTATTTTACGGTAATTCTGGACTGTTTTGGTCTCGGTTTTGGCACTGTTTTGTTTACTGTTTTGGAGTGATTTCACGGTGATCATAGGGTGGATTTCAGTGCAGTGTTCGGTGGTGTGAGGGGCAGTGAGTTACGGCAGTTTTGGGCGTGAGATGGATGACTTTCTGTGAGAGCTGCAGTGGCGTGTTTTAAGGGCTGTATGTGTTCAGTGTGTGTGTGCGTGAGTTGAGGCAGTGAGGGGGGGCTGTTGATTTGTTTACGTGGGATCAAGGCTGATGCATGGGTTCCATTGTTTTGCTTTTCTGTGACCTGTTTGTTGTTACGTGAGATTGATGGGGGATGCGCTAGGGTTTATGGCTTTAGGGGCGATCAGGGCTGTTGATGTCGGTGAGTGGCTGCTGTGTTCGTGTGAGTTGGTTGCCAAGATTGGGGTTTTGGTTTACTGGTTGTGGGTTGTTTGTTGCCTTCTAGGAGAGAGACGAGTGGGTACGTGAATGGGTTTGTAAAATGGCTGAGATCTTTAGTGTCCTCGGCTGGCAGTTTTGTGTTGGTTCTGTGAGGGATTTGATTGTTGAAGGGCGTGAAGAGATGGGAGAGCTGGTCAGTGGGGGTTGTTATTTTTGAGATTTTTGTGAGTTTGGTAGGCTGAGTGGAGCAAGGTGGTGTCTAGGGTTTACTTTGGCCACTGCCGTGTGTGTTTGGGAGAGATGATGAGTTTTAGGGTTTCATTCTTTGTGTTTGTGGCCGTGAATAGTCTACTCCCTCGGGGTTGAAGTTCGTGTTATATTTTATAGTGAGAGGGTAGGGGAATGAATTAGGGTTTGCATAGTTTTTGAAAGGAAACAAAATCAATTATTGATGCATGTGTGGTATTTGATTTAAAAATAGTTTAGGCAATGATATTTATTTTTTTGGTGGGAATTATATTAATTTGGTAGGTGATTTTTAAATTGGATATGATTTAGTTTAATTAGGGTAGGGATATATTTAGATTAGGAATTTAATTTAGGAAAAGATTTATTAATTTTGGTATTTAGATTTGATTTATTTTTAAATTTAATTTGTTTTAATTCAATTTAATTGGTTTTAATTTTAATTTCATTTCAATTTTAATTTTAATTTAATTTAATTTGTGACATGTATTTTAAATGTTTTAATTATTTTTTGGATTAGGCTTGGGTGAGATGGGCTAATTGGGCTTGGGTGTGAGGCTAGCAGCAAAACCAGAAATACCAACGCCGGTCGAACGCCGATTCGAACACTACACGAACGCCCGCAATCTGCTTGACGTTCGAACGTGGTCACGAACGTAAACAGTGAACTTGTGAAATCAACCTGATGACATACTTATTCTGAAGTGCCTACAACATGTTATCTATATCGAACTCTGAGGAATGAACCAATATATAGTCTTTCATGGGGAATTCGAAAAGTTATAATTGTCATATAACTTTTCAAATTCATAACTGCCGAATATGAATATAGTTATTAATTTGATAATTAATTAAGTATAACTTTTCAAATTCATAAGAGCCGAATTTAATTATATTCATTAATTTGATAATTAATTAACTATAACTTTTCAAATTTATAACTGTCATATTTAATTCTAACAATTAATTCCTTACTTAATTCTAATAATTAATTTGCTAATTAATTCTAGCAATTAATTCATTAATTAATTCTAACAATTATTTCAATTGTTACAAGTAGTTGAAGAGTCAAAAATCACAAGGAGTTGTAAAACGTGGCTTATACCGAATTTAACTCGACAAATACCGGTATTCATGTACGCATGATGTACGAGTGTATATTGGTTAGACCAATCGAAGGTGGGATTTGCACTCCCTTCGGGCACTGGTACAAAAAGCCTCTATGTTTACATTGTTACTCAACCATAAATGAGTAACTATATACTCTTTTATAACGTCTCGACCTATATAACCTTACCCAAATGAGTATAGAGCCAGAACGCTACCCACTCTCCTACATTAACCTTAAATTCACCAAACACTTGAGCAAATATCCTGATTTTATTAAATTAATAGTCATTCATAACAGACAAATAACTTTGTTCAAACTCAAATTGTAAGTTAACTGTACTGCATAAGCTAAAACAACAAACTAGATCTTCTGGGATCTATCTATCCAGAAAATTTATTATCTTAATAGCCATGGACTAAAAATTAAGAAAGATACGGTTCCTTGTCACATGAGTCACCGTCATGGATCTGTCGCGCAACCACTCTGCATAATTGTCTAAAAGGCAATCACATGCACCACATGACACAGTGAGCCTAAGTCCAACAAGAAATTTCCATGTATAAATGCAAAGTTGGCCCTTTAAGAAAATGCAATACTTCGAAAACTTTGATTTTAATATAAACATTTACCAATTGATAAATCTTTTCTAGTTAATGGGCTTTCAGTCTTGGTACATGCTACTGGACAATCGGTTGGGATTTTGATGTTCTTCCTCATAACATATTTAATCATTACCATAGATAATTCTTTACCATAATTCTTTATCAACCATTACCATATACCCTCCCATGTAGCAGTTATACCAAGCCTGTTTCAAAATTCATTTCCAACCGTTCCCATAAAAAGTCATAACTTTGATGCAACACATATCACTACTTAAATAGTTTACGAGTTATGCACGATGAATGTGATGTGATGAAATTGAACAGTTAATTCAGTAATAGAAAATCACCATCACATTATTCATAGCAAAAATGCATAATCATAATATACCTAATCAACACTAATATCGTTCAATAACCACACCAAACATACCACTCAATTCACGTACATTAGTCCTACGATATAATTGTACGAGAATTTCACACAATGTCTAGTTCGCTAGCCAACTCTTGAAATATGTAACGTGTCGTGTTACTAAAATACACGCATACAAAAATATATCTATATATATATATATATATATATATATTATTTATTACTTAACATTTTATTTATTACTATTGCATATATATTATTTACTCACAACTTTATTTTACATATTCATTCACCTATTTATTATTATTATTATTATTATAACTTAAAATTATTATTATTATTATGACTTAAAATTATTATTTTTTGCGCGGGTCAGTGGGAACGGGTCAACAAAGTTGACCCATTCCCCTGCGTTCTCCGCATACATGCGGTTACTGATATATGCGGGTTGCGTAGCCAGGTCCCTTCCCTACAGTGGGCGATGACCGGAACCACCACCGTCGAAATGGAGCGCATGCCGAGCAGAGTCTCCATGTATCTGTGACTGCCGCTAATGCTGCAGTGAGATGTCGAATCGAGGCTAGAAAGCTTCGAAATGCCGCATATTTTCCTCCTCTGTTGACGGCCCAAGCGATCGATGTTCAGGTCCTCGTCGATCTGATTGTGTCCCCCTCGTCGTAAGCTTTCTATCAGTGTGCGGCGTCGTGATTGGTGGCCCAAGCTGCCGACCGGATGTGTAGTGAACAATTACTGTGTGGGTTTTATTTTAGGGGGTGTTTCTACTACGGCTTGATACTGATTTCTTTATTTTAGGGTTTCGTGCTACAATGTGAACCCCACTCCTTTTTTTATATTTGTAAATATAAGACTATTTGTCGTTTAACCCCTGATATTTAATTTAATTATGCAGTTATTAACCCAATTTTTGTGATATCTATTAGTGTACCTGGTATTATTCTCAGACTGATTAAAATCTTAAAAATTCATAATTAATTCATTGCAGCTCCGTTTTTAACGATTCTTGTGCCGAAAATTTTTATTTTTCGTGTAGGATTGAATAAAACTTCTTCCAATCTACTTTGACACTTTTAAATTACATGCCATGTCACGTATCCAAAAATTCAATTATTTATTCAAGTCATTATGTGATTCTACAACCAACAGTCGGGTGTTACACTTTAGCCCAGTTTCCTTTCCTATGTAGGACAATGAACATTTTTTTTAATTTTTTTTAATCTCAATGGGTATACTTTAAGAAAATTTCTCATTCACCTGATCATCATTTTGAGCATATAAATATATGATTTCGAGGACTCACAGTGGAGAATTTGAATCACTCACGAACTCTAACTTTTACAACGTATGGTCCGCTCAAAACTATGCCACCAAATAACATCTTATCATGTTATTTTTCCAATTCTTGTCACACATGCTTTACCAATATATGATTAAGATTCAGTTACATATTAATTATTATCAATCATAATTTATAAAAAGATTAGTACAATGCTTAGCTCAACAAAGAATCCAAGTGACTAGAAAATAATTTATCTTGACTTTTTTGTGATCATTGAATAGTCCTAGAACTAAATCTACCATTTTCTATATTAAAAAAAAAAAAAAAAAAAAATTGGCATAGGGCGATTAAAACTTAAGATCAGCGAAAACAGGTCACCTCTGAGAAGCCATTCAAATATTTTATGAAATCTTTTTTTTAGAAACGTCGGAAACCCTATTATTTGATATTAAGCCGAGTTTTGTAGACATGTATAAAAAGGTCGAACCTATTGTATAAAGGGGCCGTTATAAGTATGGTCAGGAAAGAGACTTAATGTACGTAATTTTATTTATATTTTTCACATAAAAGTTACTTAATTATAAGATTCGAACCCATGACTAAGATAATAGTTGATGTCAATTGTAGAAGCTATTTTAAATGGTATTCTACTAAACCTCAGGACTGGGTGTGAATAAAGTAATAACGCTTTGGAAAACCTGAAAGAGCTCACCATCTAGATTTCATACACTCAATGCGAAAGTTGTGATCTGCGCAGTAATAAAATATATAAAAATAATAAATTTATTCACACTTTTACTTAATTTTATCCAAATTCTCTTACTGTAGCTACAGTGAATTACTGTAACTCACTATAGCTATAGTGATAGAGTTGGGATAAAATTCGAGAAAAGTGTGAGTAAATTTATCATTGCCCTAAAATATAATTAGACAATAGATGTTTCTGGAGCATAATGACATTAAAATGTACCTTATGATGTTCCATAAACACAAAGTTACATATAATATTACAAAATGTAAAATAAAGACCCAAAGTTTATAATCATTTTTTAAATCATGGTCATTAAAAATATATTTAATGACTCAAAAAATGATTACGGTTTTACACTTTTACTGATGGTTCTATGATAAGTCATCGTTTGTATTATATTGTATATAATTTTATGATTTTTTTTTATCATGATTCCCTATAATTGGCTTGTTTGATTTTACAGATTTTATATTATAGTCCAATCAATTTTATAATTTCTACATTTTGACCCATCAATCAAAATCATAATTCCGTCACTGTTTTTTAATGATGATTTTATGATAAAACAGTCATCATTTAAATATTTGTAATATTGATTTTGTATAAGAACCATCATTAAAAATACATATTTTGTTGACTTTTAAAGATAATTTTATATCAGAACTGTCATTAAATATATGATTTTATTTATTTTTATTGACGATTTTGTATTGATTCCCTTTAATTGACATTACTTAAGATGATGGTTTTGAAACTATCATTAAAGGTCTATTTATAACCGTCATTAAATACTCTTTTTATAATAGCGTCAAGGGATTTCCGACTTTCCTTGCTAGCTCAGTTAGGCAATGATCATCCATTTTATTTTTAAGTCTTAATAATTTTCAACCATGGTGATTTAAATTTATTTGGAAGCATATTGCCCCTAAAAAAGTGGAAGTTTTTTGGATTCAGATCGGGTGCTGAGCAAAATATTTTACTAAGTTTTGCTGACCTTTCATAGATCTGCTTACACGTGTATCACTTTTCAATGAACGGCCACAATTTATTTCCTCTTTATTATTATTTCTTTAGGCAAAAATGTGCAACAGCAGCTTTGCTTTCTCTCCTTAAGCATCCTTTATTGGCTATTTGCAAAGTTACAATTGTGACACTGAGCAAATAACCTAATATCCTTTTTCTCAACTAATATAACCTACATTATATTTTGATATAAAAGCAGTTTGAAGTCTTTCTTCTGCCTTTATATCAAAATCAAACAAAACTCAGCACCTGTATAATGATTATAATGTAGGTTATATTAGTTGAGAAAAAGGATATTAGGTTATTTGCTCAGTGTCACAATTGTAACTTTGCAAATAGCCAATAAAGGATGCTTAAGGAGAGAAAGCAAAGCTGCTGTTGCACATTTTTGCCTAAAGAAATAATAATAAAGAGGAAATAAATTGTGGCCGTTCATTGAAAAGTGATACACGTGTAAGCAGATCTATGAAAAGTCAACAAAACTCAGCAAAATATTTTGCTCAGCGCCCGATCTGAATCCAAGTTTTTGATTGGCTTATTTTCATGAAGCGAAATCGTACAAAAGATTTTATTTTTCATAGAGGTATCAATAATGCAACTCATATAACATGTTCTCTTTGCGGACTTGATAATGAAACCTTGAACCACCTTCAATACTCATATTCATTTTTTCGGAGTGTGTGGTCATAATTTTTCAGTTGGAGGGGGTGGCATGGGTTATTATGGTCTGTTCGAAAGATTTTATTGATTCCTGGAGATTCTTGTGTAACAACAAAAAATTAACTGATTTTCTGGATTGTCTTTTCATGGTTACTTGTTAGTATTTTTGGTTAGAAAGAAATTAAATGACTTTTAACATATTTTCTTCATCTTTATCACGAATTTATATAAAGCTTTTATCTCCCTCTTCCAGTTGAATGTTTTTAAATTATGAAGACTTCTCTATTTCGAGTGGTACTCTTTGGCTCTCCTCGGAATGGATTAATTATTGGATTCTTATTTGATGATAACCTTGCTTCTTAGGTAATGATTGTGTTATTATAATTGCTTCTATTGTATTACTCTCAGTTTCACTTTTGGTGAACAGCTGAGTTAAACTTTTTATTTATAAAATCTCTCATTTTCATCGACAAAAAAAAAAAAGTTAAGACGTAACATCCCTCTCTCGGAGATGCTACCGGCAGGGAATAGGCCAACTTGATCCTTATGAGCCTCTGATTTTCTGACTTTGATCCACATTACTAAAGTCATCTCATAAATATATGAGACCATTGCCTAACTCAATAATGTTAATGTGAAATGCAACTCAATGTTCATAACTGTTTACTCTATAACAATATAATTTACAACTTTGCTTATAGACATTTTTACAATACAATGATCGATACATGATTTTACTGTGACTCTGATTGTACTCTCTCTTACTTGAATTGATGGACCAAACACCCTAGTGACTGCTATCAGTATCCATCTTATCGAGCTCGTCCTTCGGGTATACCTGCAAAATAAAAAAATTGAGAGTGGATGGTTAGATCGTTTGAACGACCTAGTGAGTGGACAATTCAAAACAAGAATTGAAATGCTTTTTTGAAAATCCTCTGTTCTAAAATCAAAGTCGTCACAAGGAAATCATCCTTTCTGAAATCTCTTTTCTTGTCTGAAAATAATTCTCTTTTTAGAAAACTTTTCTGAAAATTACTTTTGGTCTGTAAACCTCTGAAATTCTCACAAAACAGTTTCTCTTGAAAATCTTTTTTTATAAACCATCATTCTAAAAATCATGTATCTGAAATCATGTATAGGGGCGTTACGTATCGTCGTCCCCCCATACGCCTAAACTAGTGGTCTTAGGGCATTACGTATCGCCGTCCCCCAAGCCACTGAACTGGAGCTAGGTGTGCAAATTTGTGTCATCATGACGTTCTATATCTCCATCCCCCAATGCATGCCACTTTCGTATCCCTAAATATAGGGTATAGAGGCGTTACGTATCACTGTCAGCCTACCCTTGAAATCTAGGATCTAGGGGCGTTACGTATCGTCGTCACCCTAGTTTTTCTCTACATGTGCACATGTCATGTCCGTCAATTCCAGTAACCGTCAATTCCATATCTAAGTCAAGTTACATCTGAGGTGGATTTTTCTCTCATGCCTCCGAAAATCATAATACTCAAGCTTTAAAAATCATCTATTTCTAAAATATTTCTTAAAATATTTTTATTCATAAGCCATTTGGAATTAAGCTTGGCTAACGCCATAAATGCGGACAAGTAAGTTTCGATTCAAAAACATAAAAGTAAATACAGTTTGAGAAAAGGGGTCCACTCACAGATTTGGAATATGGTTGGTATTTTCTCATTTCGTCGAAGATAATTGCGGTTCTTGCTGATAATCTAAAATCAATAAACTTGGTTAGCATATAAGTCATGAATTATGTTTCGAAACTTGGCTAAGCTTCTCAATTTGACTAACTGTTATCTCTATATGGTGTATCATGTTTGTGACATGGTGTAATATGTATTCATGTGCCAATATGAGACCCTAAGGGTAGTCTCTAACATCCTAAGTTGAACTGAAATGATATGGAACTATTTTTATCTCACGTCGCGATGCCCACCTAAGTAGACCCAGGCAGAGAGCATGTTATATTTTGTGTCGCGAAGCCAGACTCCATGAGTCGCGACGCCCACCTGATCAGACCTGAGACAGAGCCTCTGCTTGTTCCGCATCGCGACGCTAAGTGCTGATCATCGCGACGCCCACTCAAATAGAATCGAGGTATAGTGCTTCTGTTTGCTATGCGTTGCAAAGCTGGGTATCGAGCGTCGCGACGCTAGCCCAATTTCAGGGCCTATATCCAGCTCTTCCAATAACAATGCTCAATGCAATCCCCATCATCACACTAACACATTTACATAGACAATTCTCTAAACTTCAATATCCAAATACAAGAGCCAACCTCAATCCCCAACCTCTTATATACTATTTGATCAAAGCATGCATATTAGAGCCTTAAAAGTTTTAACACTAACTCAAATTCTTCTCATAATACACCTCATTCCAAGCACACTTCATCACTAATTTCCATCAAAGCAACAATAATTCATCCTCTAAAAATAATGACATATCCGGCCACCTTTCACATGAAATGCATAATTTCATTATTATGTTATCAGGAAATGCACAATCATGCATGCTAGCAACTTAATCAAAACTAATTAAGCAATTTCAAATCCTAGGGTTTACAAGGTGCGAATTTGGGTTATATTCTATTTGCCCCAAAACTGAAAATGAGAAGATAAAAAGAGAAAATGGAGCTTACCATCTTGAATCTACCACTTGACATGAAAAATGGAAGCCTTATCAAGCAAAAAAATGGAGTAAAGAGAAATCCCTTATTTTCTTCATTTCTTCACGTTTTTGGCCATTTTGAGGGATGAGAGAATAATGTCTTATTTATAGAAGAAGGTGGCTGATTTTTGTAATCAAATGGGTGGTCAAGATTGTGCCACATCACCTATTTCTAGCCCATTCTCGAATTCTACTATGGAAGTTATGGAAATCATAATTTTTAACTTATTTCAGATTTAAATTTGGAAAATATCCAACGTAAAAGTTGTAGGTCTCGGTCTTAGATTTACGATGATATAAAGTTCATAAAAATCGGAGATTGTACGAAAAAATTATGCCCCAGATACTAAAGAATATTCAGAATAGAATGTAAGCTAAATTCTGCATCGGCACTGCAAGGAATTTACTGAATTTCCAAAAAGTCATTTCATGAGTATACTGTATATACATGCTTGAACATGATTTATATCATGTATCATGTCATCCATAACTTAGTAGTCCTCGGGATTATCAGGGTGTTACACAATAGATAAACCAAACCAATTATAAAAGATTTTCCTATAAGGTGAGATCAGTTACGTGAATTCTTTAATGTTATTGTACTCTATCTGGTAGCACAATTTTATTTAGGATCCATGTCATAATAATTCAATAAATTTTATGTTATTTGTCGAGACTTACATAATCTTTCTTCTTTTTTCCAGACTTAGAACTCATTATGAAAAATATCGCAATTTAAGTACATAGCCGGAGTTACATAAAGAGCTAATCTATATATCATATAAAAGCTGAGAAATAACTTCATTTTTAGACTGTTCGCGTATGCGTCTTTATTTTTTAGTTTTCACATACGTGTATGAATCATTAATTTTTAAAATGAATTATTAATGTATAACTCTTCACATTCTTCCACCATTAATATTTTATTTTCTTAAATCTTCTCAACTTTTCGTTTTCCAAAATTATTAATTATTGAATGAATTATTAATATATTAACCTTTTATATTATTCAATCTAAAACATTTCATTTTCTCAACTCTTCCAAACTTTTCGTTTCTTAAATTATTAATGATTTAAAGTTTGTTAATTAAATGTGTATTTATATCAAATGAATTATTAATGTTTACTTTTTCACATTCTTCATTAACTCTCACTTATTTATTAGTAGAAGTTCAAGAGTCATAAGTTATATTAAAATAACTATAAAAGTGTTCCTAAGTTAGCCAAATCTATGCTTGCACTATGAATTTATTCTCCATCAATAAAAAAATTATAAATTAGAATAAATTAGAAGTCACATTTGTTAATTTGAGAGAATGGTAAAAAAATTACATTGTCTGGACAATTATAATTAAATGTACTATATTGATTAATTTTATTTTTTATACGATATTAATTAATTTTATTTTTTATATTTGGTATATATATTTATCTCTAATAAGACGAGTCGCTTATCGCGCGGATTATCTCCAGTTAATCCTAAAAATTGAGATGCAAAACTTAAAAAGAAATTAATAATAAATGACATGACAAAGATTTTTGCAATGCAAGACAACAATTGTATAAACGTCCACATGCTAAATTGTAATATGCCTATATGGTTGATCATCTGATTAATGCCAAAACAATAAAATTTAATGCGTCCTTATTTGTATTCCTAAATTTAGATGCAGATATTTCCTACAATTGAAGCTTGCCATAAATGGTTTTTCATCTTTGAATAGGTTAAAATAAAAAGATTACTCTGTTTGTTACTATGAATAGGCTAAAATAAAAAGATTTCACGTAGCAAATGGACTTGAATTTGATATTTTCTTATAACTTATGATTTATAATTATTGGAAAATAATTTTAATCGAACATTACTATTAAAGTACGCGTGAATCTAAAAATTAAAAAAAATGGTAATTTTTAAAATTATTCCAATTCAGTTTTGGATCCAAATTCATAATCATTTTAAAAGTTACAACAATTCCAAATGTAATCAATATAAATAAATAAATTTTCTTCGTCAAAACTAGACCCGTTCTATGTTCCTACTCAGTAGAAAGTGCAAATAGAAATCAGTAAAAACAGTTAATTTTTTTTTTTATATTAGAGGTTGGCCTAAAAAAAAAAAGAGAGAAAAATTAAACCGAAAAGGAAATTAGCAATGGAGAGCAAATGTAGGTCCATTCACATCATCCTGATCATCTCTTTGTTCTTTTCCATTGCTGCTGGAGATGATCTCCATGTAAGTATATTGAAAATATATTTACAAATCTGCCAATTTAATCAGTGAGGTATAAAGATATAATCTATAGTCTACGGATCGCCAATACTAAATTAGTTTTAATTATCATATATGTTTGTATCTAGCGCGATGATCAAGTATAGGTGACTCACTAGAAGTTAGCTAACCATGTGAAAGCATGGGTTAAATATGTAATTTCATATGCTTTTTATCACAAAAAAATTGTCCACTGATATAAAATTAAATCATGACTTCGTCTCTGGTCAAGTGTTAATTTGTTATCTGTTTGGTCATGAGTTCGAACCTTGAAAACAATCTCTCTATGAAAAATATGGTTAAGGTTGCATAGATTTGGATCTTCCCTAAACTCTACTTGTAGTGTCAGAGCCATATAGAGATAAGCAATGGCAGTTGTCCCTACTCAATCTAAAAATTTATTAAAATGTGTTTTATAAAATAATAAAAAATTTAATTTATTAATAAGATAATTTTATTTTGGACTCGAGTAATTATCGAGATAAGGATCGGTGTTTAGTGGAAACTTGTAAAAGAACTAAATAAAATTAGGGTTTTCAAAAGTTTATGAACGTACTTTTCATATTAGGGTTTCATTTACATGCATGCAGGATGACTACTGCGTATACACACTCTACGTAAAAACAGGCTCAGTCCTGAAAGCTGGCACAGATTCAAAAATCAGCATAGCCCTAGGCGACGCGGCGGGTCGGTCAGTGCGGGTCTCGGATCTTTTATCATGGGGCCTAATGGGTCACCATCATGACTACTTCGAACGTGGCAACATTGACATCTTCAGCGGACGCGGGCCATGTATCGGAGCCCCGATATGTAACCTGAACGTGAGCTCAGATGGGTCGGGTATGCAACACAGCTGGTACTGTGAGTACATCGAAGTTACATCGACTGGGCCCCACAGATCGTGTGATCAAAGCGCGTTCTACGTTGATCAGTGGCTGTCTAAGCATATTCCTCCTTTTGAATCGACGGCCGTGATTGATGGGTGTAAGATAAGCGGTGGGCGTCCGGTGCATAGGATCAGGCGTGGACCGTTGGTTGTGGGGATGGCGCGCAAAAGATCCAATGCTTGAGATAATTATTATGTATCCTGTTTTCGACTTATGACTTTCAACGAGAATTTAATTTGGTGCTTTTCACTCGGACTTAGTTGAATTTGGATATCTTTTTTGTATTTATTTTCTTATAATTTTTTTATTTTGCATACATGTATTATATCTTTTTTTTTAATCTTTTTATTTATAAATTCTTACCTAATAATTAGTAAAGTTGAACATATAATTCAGTACAAAACTAAGCTAAGTACCGAATTCAAATCTGATTTAGTTGCCTTTATACAGGGAAAACACTGATATTTTAAAAAATTAGATCCAGTATTGATTTGTATGCTCAATTTTTTATAATCTTCTCTAATGTGTTTATCTATAGTAACGGACAGTTAAAATTTATTACTTAAAATTTTTATCTAATAACTACCTATCACAATTTATTAAAAAATTCATCTCAACACCGTATCCAAATCTAAATATATTTTTTTTACCAAGATTTAACTTAAGTATAAACTCACACAATTCAAACATGGTTATTTAAATAAAGTAAATAAGCAAATGGTTTGTTTATTTCGACTTATTATTATTATTTATTTATTTTTACATAAATCGTTATTTTAACTTTTAATATTCACCATTAGATAGTATGAGATCAATGATTCAAAATTTATTAAGCGAGTTCGGTTCCTCTTGGTATAGAGCAAGGATGATCTTATAGACCTATTCCTACTTGAAGCTATCTCTAGTCATATTGATTGCTGGTGGTGGTTATTTTTCGTTCCAAGTGTAATATGGGAAATTAATGCCTCGAACAAACCTCACTTAGCAGTGAATTTGTTAGGTTAGTAGAGAACCAAATGCAAACTCAGCAAGCATACAGATAAATCAAAAAGGCAATGATTTATGTGATTCGGCGGAGAGTGACTTCAACTTACGTCCACGAGAGAAAATTGGGTGTGTTTTATTACTGCTTGGAGTCAAGACCGACCCAAGCTACAAATGAGGTAATGAACTTACAAAAAGTTTACAATACCTCGGATCTTACACTAGCCCGTTACAGTTCTCTCAATAGTCAAACAATTGACCAGCTTTATCTCTCTATCACTAGATTTTTGGCTCTTGGGTTTTAAGTGTTGATATGCAAATTTTGCTCTCCCTTTACAAGAGTTGTGAATACAATTCCAAATAATCTATCCCCCAAGAGTTGTGAATACAATTCCAAAGAATCCTTCTCGCTCTAAGAGTTGTGAATACAGTTCTAAAGAATCCATATCTTTAAGAGTTGTGAATACAATTCCAAAGAATCACTTTCTCCCTCTTTCGCAAATGGCTTCATCCCCTTTATATAGGCTTCCAAATTCATTATTCCACTGCCAATGACGTCAACTCATGTCACTTGGTCATCATTGATTTCCTTGAGTCATTGTTTCTACCATTTTCTCTGCCAATCTCATGAGCCAGTTGTTCGGCCACTTGCACCAGCCTATGGCGGCTCTGCTCTGTCACTTCACCACCATAAGATGGCCGGTAGAGGCTACTTTCACGGTAAACCATTGTTTTCCCATTATCATTAGCCTTCTAGAATGATATCTTCTCATTTTAGGGCATACGTCACTTGACTCAAGTGCATATTGATTTGTGATCCCATCTTAATTCATCGGGTCAGCGTACCGAGGTAGATGACACTGGTAAAAACTTCATCTAACCTATTCAATCAGGTCGGGTTACTAAGTATGGACCCCTCAGATTGATTTTCACAAATATTCAAATGAACCCAAATCTAGTACTTCTTCTCTAAGTCGGGTCGACGTATCAACCTGCTTCATCATCAACACACTCAGCCCTTACATGAATCCATTCGTATAATGGGATCAGAACCTTATGTCAAATTATATCTATCTCTACGAGCCTTTAGGGACCTATTATCCATTTATGGCTAAGTAGACTATCAATTCTGCCACTCATCAGCATTTGAATTTTCCTCAAGGTAAAAAAACCACCATTAACATATGTCTTCTGGTTTTCGATATTAACGAGTTGATGAGTTGATACCGAAAACTTCAAAAAAAATTAGTGGTTATTTCTCATGATGATGCTCAATCTTGATCAAATCCATAATCTCAAGTCTACACCACCTCATAACGTTTACCACAACTGTAAGCTTCAGTGCTGCTCATTGTGAAAATCCACGTCGGGTTTATAACTATGATCTAGCACCTCTGTTTTTGATTCATAACTTGGTCATCTATTCCACTAGGTCTCATCTTACCGAAGAGGCTGATACGAGCTAACTCCGATTAGTCCATCCATTGACTTCTCTACTTGAAGAAGCTCATCTTGTGCCACCTCGGGCTGATGCATGCTCTCGAGATGCTGCAACCCTAGAAGGGAATGATCTGCAAAGACCTGTAAAATAAAGCATAGGCCACGAGGGAAAGCTCTCATCATCAGGCAATTACTAAAATAGTAAGGCATCAGAGGGGAAATTTTGACCCGAGCCATCTAAGTCACTTGGCCACAATGTAATGGACCATATTTGTGACAATACACAACAATAGGGCCTCGGTTGGATGTAACCCAACCCCGAGCCATCTGACAGAGAGAGGTCTCGGGGGAGAAATTCTGACCCCGAGTCATCTAAGTCACTTGGCCGCAAAAGAATAAACCCTTTTTGCGCTAATACAAAACAATATGGCCTCAACGGAACGTAACCCAGCCCCGAGCCAATCTGACAGAGAGAGGTCTTGGGGGAAGATTCCAATCCCAAGCCATTTAAGTCACTTGGACACAAGGAAATGAACCATCATTTCACCAATACACAGTAATAGGGCCTCAGTGAGACATAATCCAATCCCGAACCATTCAAACACTTGGTCACAAAGGAATGTTCTCTCCTTTTGTCATTCAATAGTATAGCCTCGGCAGAACAAATTCAGCCCCGAGCCATTATAACCAAAATCCAAAAAGACCTCGAAGGAAGATTTTTAACCTCAGGTCATCCACACGAACATTGGTAGTGGCGTCCCATACCAAGTCATGTAAAAACAAAAATAAAGGATGGCAAATGTAACGGGGATGACGTATCACACACTATGTATCGACCTAAAAAAATTGAGGTAACCGAGACAACGTCCTACCCTATGTTATTCAAAATAATAATTTTGAACCTCATAGTACAAACATTCTAGTGAACCAAGCTATGAATCAGGAGACGGCCAACGCCATGAGGGAATTTTCCCTTATGCTAGGTAGGTCTCGAGTCTGTAAATGCCACAGAGGCATCGAGCATTCCCCGTGCTTGTTGGGTTTCTAAGATGTCCCAAGATCAATTAAGCAATGAAACATGTGAATACTCAAAGAAGAATTTGCGGAATAATACTCACTTTGATTGGATTTTGGAGGTGTTGATCACAATTTTTTTGCCTTTGAGAAGTCTCCAAGCTTTCTCTTTGAAGTAGATGAACAAGCTCCAAGATTTGAAAGGATTCCAAGCTCTAGGATTGGTTTCCCTATCACCTTATATGATTCTTTGAATGTTTTAGCATCTATAAAATTTTGCAACAAAATCTTCTTCTTCTTCCTCCTTGTTTCGGCCAAAGAAGAAAATTGGGAGAGAGTAAAATTGGTTCAAAACCGTGAATGAGAGAAGATGAGATGAGTTATGTTTTCTTGTTTTAATTTCAAAAAAAAAAAAAAAAAAAGATATACCAAACCATGTTTTTGGTAAAAGGTCAATCATTCCATCAACTTGGAGTGTAGAATAAGTCTTCACCAACCCACCAAAACCCATCACCTTAAAGTTAACTAAAGTGACAAGTGATGTGACTTGTGATGTGACATGTGGGCCCAACTTGAATTCAAAATCCGAGTGGGCCCGCAAACACTCCCGGGCTCGGGTTTGCTAATCCAGAATTAACGAACTTTCTGTTGCGATGTAATTAAATCAAATTTAATTAAATAATTATGCCTAGCAAAATTACTATTCATGTCGCTTGCGAATTAATTCTAAATTAATTCGTTTATCCGAATTAAAATCCAATTACAATTCCGCGTTGAAATCTAATTTCGTTTAATATATCGAATATATTATTTTATCGATTAATTCCAAATTAATCGTTCTCTCTCTTCAAAGAATATTTTATCATAGATAAAATCTCCTCGTAATTAATCCTAGATTAATTATGTTCGAATCATACGTCATCGGTGAATCTTCGGGAAGCGACCCATGAGATCCCTGGATATGTTGGCAGTAAATTCGGTCGTCGGACTATCCGAACACGTACGTACCTTGTACTACGTTTTTACCGATTTACGAGACATGGTTGGCTTCTAGCAAAGCACCGTGCCTACCCAATTCTCCAGAAATATTCTTAAAGGAATATATAATCTATGACAGGCATAATATACGTAGTATTATGTATTGCGATCCAGTATCGGATGTCACATGCAAGGCCTGGGGCTGGAATAGTGGTTGCCCCGTACGAAGCATATATCGGATCACAAACAACTAGTCTCTTTAATCGGGTAATCATGACCTAGTCATATTATCCCGATGGTTGCAACACATTAGAGCACCAGTTTTGTATCCCTGTGTGATCATCATCTCCATATGACTGAAGTGATACTTCCGTCTTGACATCACATCCAATACACTACGATTCTCAATAAACCCAGAAGAGACGTACACAGAACCTGTTAAAGTCTCGGACGACCAAAACCAAAGCGTATTGATTGTCGCAAGTACTAGCGATGTAAGTCTCATGTTAAGACCAAATACATCTACCCTGATACGGATTCCCATTGACACATAGTCATACTACCAATGGGATTCCAAGGGGTCTATCCAGAGCGAAGCTGTTTTCGTACCATCGGTAAACACAAGCTCCTATCACACTTGCATAAGTATCCAATACTTAAATATATGAGAACTATGTCATTACGCTTCCATAACACGCACAAGTGCAATACTAGTATATTCCGCATTATCGATGTCCAGTCTCGATAATACTACGACTAGGGATATTTAATGATTAAACCGTTATGGATTGATAATGTCTCATATCTTGTAATCTGGAACTAATCATAAGGACTTTTATCATTTATATATTAAAGTAATCAAATTACAAAATGATAAAATACAATTTCCATTGTCACATAGTTAATTTGTACAAAAACCACAATGTCTTTTACAAATAGTGACGATATGGGTCATAATTGTCTAACAATCTCCCACTTGGCCTATAGACAGTCACTCAAGCATCTAATACCTGAACTATGTACATGTCGCTCAAACTTTTACTGAGGAATAGCTTTCGTCAGCGGATCTGCAATGTTGTCCTCTGATGCGACCTTATCGATCTTCACATCGCCTCGATGTATGATCTCACGAATCAGATGGAAACATCGAAAAACATGCTTGGATCGTTGATGAGACCGCGGTTCCTTAGCCTGCGTTATAGTCCCGTTATTGTCACAATACAATGGAACGGGCTCAGCTGCTAACGGAACTACTCCTAATCCAATTAGGAATTTACGGATCCAAACTGCCTCTTTTGCTGCTTCAGCTGCAGCAATATACTCTACTTCTGTTGTTGAATCGGCAACAGTCTCTTGCTTGGAAGATTTCCAGCTTACTGCTCCGTTGTTCAAATAAAATATGTACCCGGATTGTGACTTACAGTCGTCTTTATCAGTTTGGAAACTTGCATCGGTATACCCAGTTACCTCAAGTTCTCCATCTCCATAGATTAAGAAAACATCCTTAGTTCGTCTAAGATACTTTAGGATATTCTTAACCGCCATCCAGTGACCATCACCTGGATCGGCCTGATAGCAACTACACATGCTCAAAGCATACGAGACATCAGGTCGCGTACATATCATGGCATACATTATCGATCCGACTGCCGAGGCGAATTTAATCCGACTCATGTTGTCTCTCTCATCTTGAGTTTTAGGACACATGTCCTTAGATAGAGTGACGCCATGTGACACTGGCAACAGTCCCATCTTGGACTGATCCATATTGAATCTCTTCAACACTTTGTTAATGTACGTACTCTGGGAAAGTCCAATCAGCTTCCTAGATCTATCCCGGTAGATCTTTATTCCTAGAATAAATGCTGCTTCTCCCAGATCCTTCATGGAGAATTTTAATGAAGCCAAGCTTTCACCGACGTTAACATGGGAATGTCATTGCCAATAAGCAATACATCATCAACGTAAATGACAATGAATGTCAGTGCACTCCCACTAATCTTCTTATATACACAATGATCATCCTCGTTTTGAACAAAATCATATTCTTTTATGATCTAATCAAAACGTTAGTTCCAAGAACGCGATGCTTGCTTCAATCCATAAATGGATCGATTTAACTTACAAACATTGTTTGCAAGTCTTGGTACGACAAAACCGTCAGGCTGTTGCATATAAACATCCTCCAAAAAGTTTCCGTTAAGGAAAGCGGTTTTGACGTTCATCTGCCATATCTCGTAATCGAAATATGTAGCAATAGCAAGCATTATCCCAATGGATTTAATCATGGCAACGGGTGAAAAAGTTTCGTCGTAATCGACATCATGTCGTTGACGATACCCTTTTGCTACAAGCCTAGCTTTGTACGTTTGTACGTTGCCATTCATGCCAGTTGACCGACGTAAACACACACGTATAACGCAAGCGCACCTATCGTTAAAGTAGTATAAAAATATCGATCCCACGAGGACTTAATATCTAATCTATTAATTTTATGAGGTCAAATGATTACTAGTATCTAACAGGTTGTTTGATTGATTTGAAATGGTGACAATTCTAAATTTAAAAACAAGTAAATAAAATTGTTCGAAAGTAGGTTTTAAGAAAATTCAATATTAAAAACTATCTAGGGTTGTGACCGGCGTAAACACACACGTATAACGCAAGCGCACGTATCGTTCAAGTAGTATAAAAATATCGATCCCACGAGGACTTAATTCCTACTGTTGTTATTAATTATTGAATCTATTTATTTACAGATATCTAATTAAATGGAGAAGAGAATGATTGTTTGATTGGTTGAAAGTGGTTTTACAAAATAAATAAATAAATAAAAGACAAAAGAAAATACTAAGGAAAATACAAAAGACACAAAGATCTAGGGTTGTGAATCCTTCTAATATCTTTTTAAAAGATGAAGTGGTTATTTTATGTTTGTGTAATAAATCAGTTTACTAACCTGGAACACTAAATTATGCAAAAGCCTCTGTCGATGGTCAGACGCAAATACCCAGTTTAACCCAATTGAACCATATGTCTATGTCAACCAAATTATCTGGATTCATTAAGTTTAAGTTCCAATTATGGCTACCCCCGCCCGACAGGTATATTCCTATCCTGTAAGGAAATCTATTAAAGGGTTATCTATCATCAAGGAAGATCGTGGGCTATTAAGTCTAAGGCTGAAACCTAAAATCCCTATGTCTAGTTCATTTTAGATTTACCACATCAATCTTATTGGTGATCAGACAACAAGAAGCATTAAGCTTAAGACTTAATAAGTAAACCTTTAAATTACCAAAACTATAAAATAACCTCTTATAAACCGGTGATATTAAAATTCATCACAACCCTTAGATAGCTAACACATAACTAGGACTAGTAAAGACATAAAAGTAAAAGACATAAAGTAAAGCTGAAAAGTAAAATACAATAAAATGCTAAGGTAAAAGGAATTACTTTTACTACTACTAATTTAGATATCTCCCATAAAATAATATATAAACTTGTGATAATATTACCAACCGACCAATCTGGCGGTATCCTGATTAAGTCAAATTCAGTCCAACCAGCCATTAAGGCGGTATCATAATTAAATTACCAACCGACTAATATAGCGGTATCCTTGATTAGTCAGGTTAAAAACCAGATTAAAATAAATTGCCAACCGACCAATATAGCGGTATCCCTTTTAAGTCAGTATTTTAAATAGTGAATATATTATTTTTAAGGGAGATTAATCTAAATAGTAACAGTAAAAGAATTACCTTTCACCCTAGCTGGGAAATTACTTCCTCATAAATAGTAAAAACTGTAAAAAGTAAAAAAGTAAAAATTAAATTACTATTATTACAAAACGTAATTAAAATTATTTACAAAACTAAAAATAAAAAAAAAACAAAAAAAAAAACTAAAAGAAGAGAGAGAAACTCTCTCTTTAGAGAGAATTGAAGAGAGAGAGAGGTGTGTCGAATTCTGAAATCTGAATATGAATTTATAGGCAAAATTTGGTTTCCAGCGTCGCGACGCTGGAACAGTGAGACGTGGCCCATTCTCTGCTTGACACGTGGCGAGGCGGCTAAGAGATCAGATCCTTATCCGATGACGTGGCACTGTTCATGACGTCATTGCTTACGTCACGCTGATGATGTGGCACTGTTCATGACGTCATTGATGACGTCACGCTGACGTGTGGAGGGCGATTGTCGGCATCGTGAGATCTCGCCACATGGCAGCGGCGTATTTTAGCATCTCCGTTGTGATGGCGACACGTGTCAGGCGCAAGATAGCATGATCGGCGCATTTTAGCAAGCGGCGCACTTTAGCAAACTTCTGATTGGTCCACGTGTCCTCAGCGCACGTTAGCAATTCCGGCGCATGCTTGGCGTCGCGACGCGGAAGTGCTAGGCGTCGCGACGCGAGAAATTACAAAAATGTCCTTTTTCGCCAATTTTCACTGTTTTGCCCCAAATCACCTCCAGAATGTCCTGAAACTTTATTTATCTACAAAACACATCAAAACATTCACAAAACTCAAGAAACTATATAAAATATTTGGTTAAATTTGTGTGAAATAGATATAAATACCACTCATCACACCCCCAAACCTAACATTTTGCTAGTCCTCGAGCAAAACATAGAGTAAAATAACATAAATAAATTAACTAAGCCACTTTCGTAGGGATCACGGTTGCATTTAGCATATGCAACAAGCCTTTAAACCCCTAGGTGTCCCTAGTGGACGAGTTATAGTCTCGTGAGGGCTTACAGCATGATACCCACACACATTTTTACAAAAGTAAAAAGGTTAGTTAAAACTAATGCACACAAAAGCAAAAAGACAAGCGAAAAGAGAATAAAGATGTTAGTGACTAATCAGATGAAATTTCTACTCCAAGTTACTAGTTGTTTTGTTTCATTCTAAATTACCGAATAAGTAAATTCTCCGATTATTTTTACCATTCTTCATATACACAGCCAACAAAATATTAATCAACTCATTTTTGCCCACAACAGTCATAAGTGCAGTTGATAAGAGAGTAATATTTTTGTCCTAAAGTTCTATCAGATTTCACACCTTTTTTGTAGCAATGGAATAAATTTTCTGATTTTTCTGATTTTTTCTTTGATTTTTCTGAATTTTGACTTTTTATTTATATACAATACCTTCCGTCTATGTAGCGAGCTTTGGGTCGGTGGCTCCCAAACCAGTTGGCTTTAGGGCATCAGGTGTTAAGACACCCCTACGGACTTAATTACTCAGATTTCAGATATAAATATATTTTTTGCAGCATCTTTGATCCATGTAGCGAGTTTTGGGCCAGTGACTCCCAAACCAGTTGGTTTTAGGGCACTAGGTGTTAAACACCCTTACAGACTTAATAACCCGGATCTTAGATACTTTTTTTTGGACATGAGAAGAGTTTGTTTTTTTTTTTTTTTTTTTTACTCCATCACTAATTATAGATGCTTCCTCCAATTAAACTAAAGCACGGAATATTACAAACTTTTCATTTACAGCTCATGTTTGTATGTTTCCATGTATGTTGATAATACCTGTCAACTGAGGATATGAAGATCCATTTTAGTCAGTATTATGGAGAATTCACAAATTAAATAATTTAAAAGGAAATAAACAAAAATTAACTCGTTTCAAAATAGGCTTGAGATACGTCTCAAGAGTGGAAACTCCTTACTCGGCTATCTCTTACCAATTTCACCCTTTTAGTCAAAATAAAAACACAAAACACAAAATATTTTTGTAATTTTAGAAAATTTTCCAATTTTTTTGTATTTTTCGAAAAATATTGGACTAAAAATAAAAACACAATACAAACAAGTATCGAAAAATTTTGGACTAAAAATAAAAAACACAATACAAACAAGTACTATTAACTATACCTCACCCCCAAACCTAAATGAGACATTGTCCCCAATGTCTTAAACAGTAGAAGAAGAGTTTAGAAGATAATACCTGGTCAGCTGAAATTTTACAGGAAAAATTACCGATTGGAAAAAATTACCGATTAAAATTTATGTCCAATTTATATTTTTACCACGATCGATAATTGACCATTTTTTAGTGAAAATTTCGACAGAGTCACCTCTGTTTTTCCACAAATCCTCAACAACACAAGACACTCAATCACCAAACACTCCAAATATCAATCTTTCCACACACTTCGCCCCCAAATTATTACGAATCAATTTGTCAAATATCAACACTTCGCAATTTCAATTCTGAAAATACCAAGTCATAATCAACCAAATCACCGAATTCAATCTCAATTACCAAATCAAATTTTTATCAAATCATTACCGTAATTTCAGTTTTGATTTTGGCAGTGGAGGATACAGATCGGTTTGGACTTGGGTTGTTTTGCTGCTTCTCGGTTTTGGTTGTGGGTTCGGCAAAGGTGGCTCTTGGCTGGTACAGGTGCGGCGAATAGTGGATGGTTCGGCAATGGCTTGGTGCGATGGGGGTTTGGCTAGGGTCGTTGGTGGCTCGGTGGTGGTTCACAGCTTCTCGGTTTGGTCTCAGGTGATGGCTTCTGGTTTCGGCTGCTGTTTGGGTGGTGATGGCTGGTGTGGTTGATGATGATGGCTCGGTTTTGAATCGGCGAATGAATGGCTCGGTCACGGCAAGGGTGGCTCGCGGTGGTTGTTGATGCGGCTGGTGGATTTCGGTTTTGGTTTGTGGTTGAAGTGGCTGTGATGGATCTCGGTGGATTCGGCGATTGGGTTGCTGTGGAGGTTCTTGGGTCTGGTCGAGGTTGAAGGATGCTTGGTGATGGTGGTAATGGCTTCAGTTCGGCTTCGATCGTGGATTTTGGCGGTCTCACGGTGGTGGATCTCGGCGATGGCTCTCGGTTTGGTGGGGGGTGGGTTTCGGTCACGCAATGGGTGGATCTTGGTTTGATGGTGGTTGTTGTTGCGGCTGGTGGTTGAGGATGAAGAAGATGAAGAGTGAAAGGAGATGCTGCCAGCCCCCTGTTTTGTGTCTCTGATTTCGAGTCAGCGTCGCGACGCTGAAAATTGCCTAGCGTCGCGACACTCGGTTCTTTAGGGTTAGGGTTTTGATGCAAGATTTTTTTTTTTTTTTTGGCAAAACCAAGTCTTGCGACGGATAAATCCATAGGGACGCGTCTCAAGAGATGTCTCCTTACTTTGCCGTCTCTTCTGGATCAACTTTGTATCTTCGTGATTTTGTCAAATTTTTATTTTGAAAATCCCGCTTGCACTGGCTTGCTTTGTCCTAAAAAATTCCGTTTTTAATTTTTCCTGCAAAACTAACACACAAATTAAAAAGTTCACACACAAAAATAAATTACAACAAATTGCATGGGTTGCCTCCCTGCTAGCGCTAAATTTTTCGTCTTCAGCCAGACGTGACTGAAATCTATCTGTTAAGGAGGTTTTAGTGTTGTTTTGGACATCCGATTAAAGACAATCCCGTGAGCGTTGCTTTTGAAGGGTCTCTTCCAACGGTAAAGTGGCAAAAAAATTTTTGTCATATTTAGTGCTTGTGCCACCTTTTTGCTCCTTGTTGTTCCATTGGTTCCTGCAAAGAAAGAAAGAAAATCAGGAGGTCTTATATGGTGCTTGACTTGGAATGGGAGTTCCATTCTGTCAAGCTTCTGGGTGATATCTTTGATTTGTACTCCCCGATACAGCGATGTTTTTCCTGAATGTTCTGGATTTTTAATTTGGTCTGACATTGCTCCTTTATTTGCTCTGTTTCTTGTTCCACCTGAGGATGTAAAGATGTTTCTGACATTAGGTCTTCATCCTCTGATATGACTGGAATGGATGGTTCAGGTAGATTCTCATCAAACATCATGGTAAAGCATGCTCCAAGATCTTTATTTTGAGGATTGAAAGTTTGATCCTCCGTTGTTGGTGCAGTTGGTACAAATAGCTCAGCTTCTTCGTCAGAATCAGAATCTGAATAATAAAAGTCAAATAGAGACTTTGCTGGTTTGGACTCCTGAACTGATACCCTGGTTGTTGATACTGCTCAGCCTCATCCTCTGTTAAGGTGTCATTGTGGATTTCTGGGTACTTGAAGGCTTCATCAGTGTCATCTGAAACTGGTTCTTGCGGTATGTAGTTCTGGTTTTCTGTTAATTGTCTCACTTGATCTGTCATTCTTTGAAGGATTTCTGATTGTCTGAATTTGTGCATCAATTTGAGCTGTTTCAAACCAATCTTTGAGCATATGAATCATCTGTTCTTTCTCTGATGGTTCTGGTTGTTGGTAAAGATCAAAGGTGGATGGTGGATAAGATGGAAAATATGATGGTTCTTCGTATCTTGAATGATTCTGATAATTTTGCCACTCTGAAAGGTAAATACATTGATCGCTCGGGTGGTTACCATCACAAATTACACATCTCCCCATTTCGTTCTGATGAGCAAATGTAGCATTGCTTGATTCTGGCATCCAGTGATAATTGTTGGGCTGTACAACATGCCTCAGAAAACCGGACTGTTGCTCCCAGATGTGGGGTGTATCTTCTTGTAAGGCTCGTAATCTTTCAATCTCCCAATAGTGTTCCATTTCTTAATCACCTGAAAATAAAAGAAATAAAATTACAAAATAAAATAAAGAAAATTAGATATAAGTAAATTTGATAGTTTCAAAATTAATAACTCAAGAAATATAAGTCCCCGGCAACGGCGCCAAAAACTTGACCGGCGTAACGACAAACACACACGTATAACGCAAGCGCACGTATCGTTCAAGTAGTATAAAAATATCGATCCCACGAGGACTTAATTCCTACTGTTGTTATAATTATTGAATCTATTTATTTACAGATATCTAATTAAATGGAGAAGAGAATGATTGTTTGATTGGTTGAAAGTGGTTTTACAAAATAAATAAATAAATAAAAGACAAAAGAAAATACTAAGGAAAAACAAAAGACACAAAGATCTAGGGTTGTGAATCATTCAATATCTTTTAAAAGATGAAGTGAGTGGTTATTTTATGTTTGTGTAATAAATCAGTTTACTAACCTGGAACACTAAATTATGCAAAAGCCTCTGTCGATGGTCAGACGCAAATACCCAGTTTACCCAATTGAACCATATGTCTATGTCAACCAAATTATCTGGATTCATTAAGTTTAAGTTCCAATTATAGCTACCCCCGCCCGACAGGTATATTCCTATCCTGTAAGGAAATCTATTAAAGGGTTATCTATCCTCAAGGAAGATCGTGGGCTATTAAGTCTAAGGCTGAAACCTAAAATCCCTATGTCTAGTTCATTTTAGATTTACCACATCAATCTTATTGGTGATCAGACAACAAGAAGCATTAAGCTTAAGACTTAATAAGTAAACCTTTAAATTACCAAAACTATAAAATAACATCTTATAACCGGTGATATTAAAATTCATCACAACCCTTAGATAGCTAACACATAACTAGGACTAGTAAAGACATAAAAGTAAAAGACATAAAGTAAAGCTGAAAAGTAAAATACAATAAAATGCTAAGGTAAAAGGAATTACTTTTACTACTACTAATTTAGATATCTCCCATAAAATAATATATAAACTCTGTGATAATATTACCAACCGACCAATCTGGCGGTATCCTGATTAAGTCAAATTCAAGTCCAACCAGCCATTAAGGCGGTATCATAATTAATTACCACCGACTAATATAGCGGTATCCTTGATTAGTCAGGTTTAAACCAGATTAAAATAAATTGCCAACCGACCAATATAGCGGTATCCCTTTTAAGTCAGTATTTTAAATAGTGAATATATTATTTTTAAGGGAGATTAATCTAAATAGTAACAGTAAAAGAATTACCTTTCACCTAGCTGGGAAATTACTTCCTCATAAATAGTAAAAACTGTAAAAAGTAAAAAAGTAAAAATTAAATTACTATTATTACAAAACGTAATTAAAATATTTACAAAACTAAAAATAAAAAAAAATTAAAAAAAAAAACTAAGAAGAGAGAGAAACTCCTCTCTTTAGAGAGAATTGAAGAGAGAGAGAGGTGTGTCGAATTCTGAAATCTGAATATGAATTTATAGGCAAAATTTGGTTTCCAGCGTCGCGACGCTGGAACAGTGAGACGTGGCCATTCTCTGCTTGACACGTGGCGAGGCGGCTAAGAGATCAGATCCTTATCCGATGACGTGGCATTGTTCATGACGTCATTGCTTACGTCACGCTGATGATGTGGCACTGTTCATGACGTCATTGATGACGTCACGCTGACGTGTGGAGGGCGATTGTCGGCATCGTGAGATCTCGCCACATGGCAGCGGCGCATTTTAGCATCTCCGTTGTGATGGCGACACGTGTCAGGCGCAAGATAGCATGATCGGCGCATTTTAGCAAGCGGCGCACTTTAGCAAACTTTCTGATTGGTCCACGTGTCCTCGGCGCACGTTAGCAATTCCGGCGCATGCTTGGCGTCGCGACGCGGAAGTGCTGGGCGTCGCGACGCGAGAAATTACAAAAATGTCCTTTTTTGCCAATTTTCACTGTTTTGCCCCAAATCACCTCCAGAATGTCCTGAAACTTTATTTATCTACAAAACACATCAAAACATTCACAAAACTCAAGAAACTATACAAAATATTTGGTTAATGAGTGTGAAATAGTGATATAAATACCAGTCATCAGGTTGTAATTTCTTTTAATATCATTTTAAAGATGAAGTGGTTATCTTAAAGTTGGGTAATATATTGATTTATTAACCTGGAACACCTAAATTATGTAAAAGCCTCTTCCGATGGTCAATTACAAATACCTAGTATAATCCAATTGAACCATATGTCTATGTCAACCAAATTACCTAGATTCATTAAGATTAAGTTCCAATTAAGGCTACCCCCGCCCGACAGGTATATTCTTATCTTGTAGGGAAACCTATTAAAGGGTTATCTATCATCAAGGAAGATCGTGGGCTATTGAGTCTAAGGTCTTTTAAACTTAAAATCCCTATGTCTAGTTCATTTTAAGTTTACCTAGTCAATTTTATTAGTGGCCAGTTAATAAAAAAGCATTAAGATTAAGACTCAATAAATAAATCTTTATAATACCCAAACTATAATCTAACCCCTTATAAACTGGTGATATTAAAAGTCATCACAACCCCAGATAACTAATTTAGTTACAACACATAACTAGGGCTGGTAAAAACTTGAAAATAAAAGACTTGAAGTAAAAATGCGGTAAAGTAAATACTGAAAAGTAAATTACAATAAAATAAAATGCTAAGGTAAAAGGAATTACTTTTAATAATACTAATTTAGATATCTCCCATAAAATAATATATAAACTTGTGATAATATTACCAACCGACCAATCTGGCGGTATCCTGATTAAGTCAAATTAAGTCCAACCAGCCATTAAGCGGTAATATTTGTCCATAAACCAGCCATAAAGGCGGAGCAAAATTAAATTACCAACCGACCAATCTGGCGGTATCCTTGATTAGTTAGGTTTAAAACCAGATTAAAATTAAATTACCAACCGACCATATAAGCGGTATCCTTTTTAAGTCAAATTTTAAATAGTGAATATATATTTTTAAGGGAGATTAATCTAAATAGCAATAGTAAAAGAATTACCTTTCACCCTAGCTGGGGAAGTTACCTCATCATGGTGAATAGTAAAAACTGTAAAAATAAAGAAAGTAAATTATTATTACAAAAAGTAATTAAATTTATTACAAAACTTAAATAAAAAAAATAAAAACTAAAAGAAACTAGAGAGAAACTCTTTCTTTACATCAAAGAGATGAGAGAGAGTGGTGCATCTAAAACTAAAATCTCGAGCTCAATTTATAGACCCCGGTAGGCTTCCAGCGTCGCGACGCCAGATTCTGTCTACGTGGCTTGCTAAGGCTTTGACACGTGGCAATTCGGATAAGAAGATAAGGCGACACGTGGCGAGACGGCTAAGAGCTCAATTATTATGATGACGTGGCGCTGACGTGGTAAAGCGGCTGAGAGCAATTGTCGGCACCGTATGATTACGACAAGTGTCACGCTGTGATTGGCTGATGATGACGTGGCATGTTGACTCGGTTGACCGGATGATGTGGATGATGACGTGGCATGACGCGTGGCAGAGTTGACTCGTTGACCGGATGACGTGGCGACACGTAGGATGACACGTGGCACACATGGAAATAGTAATTTTCGGGACTGTAGGATGATGACACGTGGCACGTCGTACGTTAGCATATCGGCTGTGAGGGTGACACGTGGTACGGCGCACGTTAGCAAAGTCAAACTTCTCAAATTCGGAACCGTTGACCCGGAGCACGTTAGCAGCTCTGGTGCACTTTAGGCGTCGCGACGCCAAGGGCTTGCGCGTCGCGACGCTCCTAAATTACCAAAATTCCATTTTCCCAATTTTCACTGTTTTGGTCTAAATCACCTCTAGAATGTCCTGAAACTTTATTTATCTATAAAATAACACAAAACACATCAAAATATTCACAAAACTCAAGAAACTATACAAAATATTAGGTTAAATGAGTGGGAAATAGTGATAGAAATACCACTCATCACCAGTCTTCTTCTTGAAGACCCATTTGCAACCAATAGGCCTTACGCCTTCTGGTGCATCAACCAGTGTCCAAACTTGGTTGGTGTACATGGAATCCATTTCGGAATTCATGGCCTCTTGCCATAAAGCGAAATTGATATCTTGTATCGCTTCCTCTTACGTAGCCGGCTCGTTATCCTCAATAAGATTAATATCCAAATAGGTGAGATCAGAAACTCATACCTCTCATGTTGTTTTCTGACTCTCTCCGACCTACGCGGTTCTTGTGTATTCGAAGATTGTGGTACAGTTTCATCCCTGATGAACTATTGATGTTCCGTTAAGGATTATGTGCCAGGAACAGTATCACTCCAATTTTCATCAAGTTCTACTTTCCTCCCACTAACCACAGCATTTAGGAATTCCTTCTCAAGGAAAACCACATGTAGAGCAACAAATACTTTGTTCTCTTGTGGGTGATAGAAGTAATATCCTTTGGTTTCCCTAGGATATCCTACAAATAGGCATTTATCCGATTTGGGTTCAAGTTTGGTACCTTCCAAATGTTTGACGTATGCCCAGCAACCCCAAATCTTCAGGAATGAGAAACCCAGTTTCTTTCCTGTCCATATCTCATACGGAGTCTGTTGAACAGACTTTGACGGAACCTTATTCAAAATAAGTATTGCATTGTTCAATGCATATCCCCAGAAGGAAATAGGTAGCTCTGTGCGACTCATCATAGACCTTACCATGTCTATCAAAGTTCGGTTTCTCCTCGGACACACGTTTAATTACGGTGTTCCGGGAGGAGTCCACTGTGAAAGAATACCATATTCTTTCAAGTAATCAAGAAACTCATTGCTTAAGTATTCACCACCACGGTCCGACCGTAATGTCTTAATACTTTTCCTAGTCTGTTTTCTACTTCGTGTCGAAACTCTTTGAATTTCTCAAAGGTTTCCGACTTGTGTCTCATAAGATACACATAACCATAACATGATGCATCATCCGTAAAGGTTACGAAGTATTCATATCCACCTCTAGTCTGGCTAGACATGGGCCCACATACGTCATTATGAACGAGGGCTAACAGTTCGGTGGCACGTGCACCTTTACCGCTAAAAGGTGATTTAGGCATCTTGCCTAATAAATAATATTCGCAGACGTCATATGAATTTGGATCAAATCCGTCCAAGTACCCACTCTTCGAAAGTGTGGATATATGTGTCTTGTTTATGTGTCCCAGACGACAATGCCACATATAAGTTTCATCTTTGTTACTTACTTTAAGCCTTTTGTTTGTTATATTATATGTTTGAGATTGATTCATATTCAAAATATAAAGACCATTATTTACATCAGCAGTGCAAATTTCCATATCATTTTTATACATAAAACACCCAGTGTTTTTAAATACAAAAGTATACCCACATTGGACTAACATAGATATAGAAATAATATTCCTAGTCAAATTAGGTACATAATAACAGTCTGTAAGTTTAAGTACATGCCCGAGGGCAGTTCCAAAACAAAAGTGCCAACGGCCAAAACGGCGACTCGTGTCTCATTTCCAACGGGGAGGTCAATCTCTCCTGAGGCCAATCTCATGCTAATCTGCAGATCCTGCACATCAGTACATATATGAGTACCACAACCAGAATCAAAAATCCATTTTTAAAACTAGTAGTAGACATGTGTATTTCTATAACAAACATACCTGAAGTCGGTGCCTTGCCCGCTTTGATTTCCTTCATGTGTGCCTTGTACTCGCGGCAGTCACGCTTCCAGTGACCCCGCTTGCCGCACTGCAGACATAAGGTTTTGACGATTTGGCATTGCCTTTCTTATTCTTCTTCTTCTTTACACCTCCAGTGGCCTTGGGCCAAGCCCTCGGAGTCTGAGATGTTGAAGCGAAGTGCGCCGCGCGCTTCTTGCCCTTTAGGAGCTCTTTTTTTGCTTCGCGCAGTTTGGACATCAACTCTCCAAGAGTTTGGTCTTAGTTCAACATATTGTAGTTCATGATGAACTCACTCCAAGTGTCGGGGAGAGACTGTAAGATCAAATCTACTGAAGTCTCAGCCTCAAAGACAATGCCCATTTGTCCCAGCTGCTCAATGTCAGCAATCATCTGTGACACATGGTGCTCAACAGACGTACCATCTGACATGCGAGCGCAGAAGAGCTTCTTCTGCAACTCATATCTTTGCGATCTAAGATTAGATCGGTGAAGATCATGCAACTTCGCCATCATCTTATAGGGATCCAATCCCTTATTTTGACGACGGAATTGCGGAGTCATAGCAGCAAACATTACCGATTGAGCAGTCGAGTTGTCATCGCTATGAGTCTTCCAAAGCTCTAGCTCAAGCAACTGATCAGGTCGGGGCTTAGGCCCAAGAGGTCTCTCTATAGTGTAGAGCAACTTCTCGGATCCCAGGATAATCCTGAATTCATATCTCAGTCTTGAAAGTTTGTGCCATTAAAGACATTATCGCCCATGACAATATCCCTAATGCTTAACTTTCATGTCATCTTAATCGCAATAGTCCAACTATTCAATTAACGATATAGGGTACAGTCTAACTGTTACAAGAAAAATAATAAAATATTAGTCCAACTAATAAATATAATTGACGAAATAATTTGAAAGCGCGTAAAGCTAAGTATTTGAACGAAATTACAAATTCAATACTAGCCTCCCACTATTTTTCGGTGAGCCTCTAACCCTCTGTTGAGTACTCGGGAAACCTAGTTTCCTGACCGGCGTAAACATACGCGTATAACGCAAGCGCATGTATCGTTCAAGTAGTATAAAAATATCGATCCCACGATGACTTAATTCCTACTATTGTTATTAATTATTGAATCTATTTATTTACAGATATCTAATTGAGAGAGAAGAGAATGATTACTTGATTGATTTGATTGATTGTAGAATTGCTAAATAAATAAATAAATAAAAATACTAAAGAAAATACTAAAGAAAATAACAAAAGACACAAAGATCTAGGGTTGTGAATCATTCTAATATCATTTAAAAGATGAAGTGGTTATTTCATGTTTGTGTAATAAATCAGTTTACTAACCTGGAACACTAAATTATGCAAAAGCCTCTGTCGATGGTCAGACGCAAATACCCAGTTTAACCCAATTGAACCATATGTCTATGTCAATCAAATTATCTGGATTCATTAAGTTTAAGTTCCAATTATGGCTACCCCCGCCCGACAGGTATATGTCTATCCTGTAAGGAAATCTATTAAAGGGTTATCTATCCTCAAGGAAGATCGTGGGCTATTAAGTCTAAGGCTGAAACCTAAAATCCCTATGTCTAGTTCATTTTATATTTACCACATCAATCTTATTGGTGATCAGACAACAAGAAGCATTAAGCTTAAGGCTTAATAAATAAACCTTTAAATTACCCAAACTATAAAATAACTCATTATAAACCGGTGATATTAGAATTCATCACAACCCCAGATAACTAACACATAACTAGGGCTAATAAAAACTTAAAAGTAAAAGACAAAAAGTAAAAATGCTGAACAGTAAAAGACATAAAGTAAAAGCTGAAAAGTAAAATAAAATAAAATGCTAAGGTAAAAGGAATTACTTTTACTAATTACTATTTTAGATATCTCCCATAAAATAATATATAAACTTGTGATAATATTACCAACCGACCAATCTGGCGGTATCCTTTATTAGTCAGGTTTAAACCAGATTAAAATGAATTACCAACCGACCAATCTGGCGGTATCTTTTTTAAGTCAATATTTTAAATAGTGAATATATTATTTTTAAGGGAGATTAATCTAAATAGTAATTGTAAAAGAATTACCTTTCACCCTAGCTGGGGAAATTACCTCCTCATAGTGAATAGTAAAAAGTGTAAAAAGTAAAAAAGTAAATTACTATATTAACAAAACGTAATTAAAATTATTTACAAAACTAAAAACTAAAAAAAACTAAAAAACTAAAAGAAACTAGAGAGAGAAACTATTTCTTTACATCAAAGAGATGAGAGAGAGTGGTACAACAAATTCTGAAATTTGAAGCTGAATTTATAGGCGCGGGTAGGCTTCGGGCGTCGCGACGCTGAGCCCTTTGGCGTCGCTACGCCAGCTTCTGTCGATGTGGCACGCTCTGGTTCGTCGGTTTGCAGATTCTGGATAAGCTGATAAGGTGACACGTGGCGAGGTGGTTGGGCTTCAATTATTGTGACACGTGGCGGCTTCTGATTGGTCGATGAGATTCTTATCCGCCACGTGTCAGATAAGGATTAGATACTCAATGATTGATGCTGACATGGCGGTGCATGGCTGTGACGTGGGAAAGAGACTGTCGGCACCGTAGGATTGCGACACGTGGCACTTCCTGATTAGCTGATGATGACGTGGCGCTGACGTGGAAGCTTGACTTGGTTAACCTGGTGATGTGGATGATTACGTGGCAATGACGTGGAGTGACACGTGGCACACGTGGCGATGGTGACTGTCGGCACCGTAGGATGCTGACACGTGGCACGGCGCATTTTAGCAGATCGGCTGTGATGGTGACACGTGGCACGGCGCACGTTAGCAAAGTCAAACTTTTCTCAGATTCTGATTTGTGGACCCGGCGCAGTTTAGCACTGTTCAGCGCACGTTAGGCGTCGCGACGCGGAAGGTCTTGGCGTCGCGACGCGGGAAATTACCAAAATGCCATTTTTGTCCAATTTTCACTGTTTTGGCCCAAATCACCTCCAGAATGTCCTGAAACTTTATTTATCTACAAAATAACACAAAACACATCAAAATATTCATAATACTCAAGAAACTATACAAAATATAAGGTTAAATGAATGGGAAATAGTGATAGATTTACCACTCATCATTTCCTAGTGGGCTAGGATCCCGTTAAATAACACACAACCTTGACTTTGGCCAACAAGCTGTATGATATTTAACTAGGTGGATCTCTAAGATCAATTGGATCTCATCCAATTCCTAGATCCGGTAGGTGGACCTCCAAGTCCGAAACATATATACAATATATATGCCAATATATCCAATATATTTTCCTAACCTTTTCCTCTGAATCAACTAAGCCTTGTCTTTGGCACAACAAGCTTAATGATTCCAGTTAAGTGGAACCTATTAACTTTGGAAAGCTTCGTAATCGATGTCGATGGACAATAAGTGATCTTGATTTTGGCCAATAAATCACAACTTGGACAAGACATATGATATGGAACAAAGCCTTCATGATTCAAACACATCCGCGATGGACAAAGGTCTTGACTTTGGCCAATAAACCAGTGCCAATCTTGGATCTTGAGAATGAATCACTCAATGGAAGGAAAACGCTTAATATTTATTGAGGGTTTTTAGCGTAAATTGGCAACCAATTTATTATCTTTGTTAGGTCTCATCATACACCCTTAAGCATGCATTCTAAAAGCATAATAAGGCGCGGTAAATAAATTAATAATGATATGCGGATGGATATCTCACAGATTGTTCCTAGAACAAATCACTTCATTTCCTCTCCTCGGCTAGCATTATTCTTACTTCTACCCAATTACATAATACAATTAAAGAAACCTCATTAACATTGAGGGGAATTAGGTGAGAAGAGAATTACAAAGAATCGAGAGATAAGGCTGGACACGCAGGTCCAATTTAATAAATTCTAAATTTACAACAATTTCCAAAATTGCATTTTCCCTTCTAATATCCATATGATATACATTATTCCTTCAACACATCCATGTATTCACACAAATCATGTTATTCAATCAATTTAATCCAATTAATTAATCTTTGATAAAGTGATCATCCAATGTTCAAACAACGATTTGATTTGCGCGAGTCCAACTCGTTTAAGAATAAGTACTCAAAGTACAAATTCTTGAATTATATCGAACTACAATTTAAATCTAATTTAATTCGTATTCAATACTAATTCTATATTTAATTCCAAATTAAATAATTACACTTTTAATGCGCCTTTACGACTTAGATTCCAAATCTAATCTAAATGGGCCTCAAAGGCCAATTAACATCCAATGTCATTTAATTAAAGTTCAATGGGCTTTCAATTAATTTCTTAAGGCATGGACTTTGGTCAATATGGGTCAAACCCAAATATCAATGCCCAATTAAGGAATCACCATATTTGCCAAGAAATCAATTTCGCCCATTAGGCCCAATTACACATAAAAAGCCCATTTGTTATATTGGACTTAATGGAATGGTTTAGGCCCAATTTGGATCAAATCCAATTGTCCTAAACCAACTTGGCCCAACCAAGCCCATTAATTAAAGTGTATTACATTAATTAATTATCTATATTAACATTTCCAAAATATCAATTTAATCAATTAATCATGCTTATTCATCATCAATACATGTCTAACATTATTGAAACAAAAAATCATCTCATTCCATGCTTTAAAGCTCACGGCATTTTTAGGGATTTAATATTCGATTCCGATTTCAATCCGATTAAATCTCAAATCAATATATCCATGTCTTTCAACTCATCCAATGATCAAAAAATAAAAAATACCATGACTTTAGGGTTATATTATATTCGGCCAAGCCTAGCATATTTGGGAAAATTAATCCAATTAAGTTTTCTACAAATTGATCATGCATAACTCCAAGTTATTAACATACAAGCATACTCAAACAAACAATTTGATTAAAACATGCTCAAATCAAAAATACCCAAATTTTAGTATATAAACCCTAATCAAATTTCATGCTCAATAAGGCTTTGATACCATTGTTGGGTTTCTAAGATGTCCCAAGATCAATTTAAGCAATGAAACATGTGAATACTCAAAGAAGAATTTACGGAATAATAATCACTTTGATTGGATTTTGGAGGTGTTGATCACAAAACTTTTTGCCTTTGAGAAGTCTCCAAGCTTCTCTTTGAAGTAGATGAACAAGCTCTAAGCTTTGAAATGATTCCAAGCTCTAGGATTGGTTTCCCTATCACCTTATATGATTCTTTGAATGTGCTAGCATCTATAAAATTTTGCAACAAAATCTTCTTCTTCTTCCTCCTTGTTTCGGCCAAAGAAGAAAAATTGGGAGAGAGTAAAATTGGTTCAAAACCGTGAATGAGAGAAGATGAGATGAAGTTATGTTTTCTTGTTTTAATTTCAAAAACAAAAAACAAAGATATACCAAACCATGTTTTTGGTAAAAGGTCAATCATTCCATCAACTTGGAGTGTAGAATAAGTCTTCACCAACCCACCAAAACCCATCACCTTAAAGTTAACTAAAGTGACAAGTGATGTGACTTGTGATGTGACATGTGGGCCCCACTTGAATTCAAAATCCGAGTGGACCCGCAAACACTCTCGGGCTCGGGTTCGCTAATCCCGAATTAACGAACTTTCTGTTGTGACGTAATTAAATCAAATTTAATTAAATAATTATGCCTAGCAAAATTATTATTCACGTCACTTGCGAATTAATTCTAAATTAATTCGTTTGCCCGAATTAAAATCTAATTTTAATTCCGCGTCGAAATCTAATTTCGTTTAATATATCGAATATATTATTTTATCGATTAATTCCAAATTAATCGTTCTCTCTCTTCAAACAGTATTTTATCCTAGATAAAATCTCTCTGTAATTAATCCTAGATTAATTATGTTCGAATCATACGTCATCGGTGAATCTTCGGGAAGCGACCCATGAAATCCCTGGATATGTTGGCAGTGAATCCGGTCGTCGGACTATCCGAACACGTACGTACCTCGTACTATGTTTTTACCGATTTACGAGACATGGTTGGCTTCTAGCAAAGCACCGTGCCTACCCAATTCTCCAGAAATATTCTTAAAAGAATATATAATCTATGTCATGCGTAGTATACGTAGTATTGCGTATTGCGATACAGTATCGGATGTCACATGCAAGGCCTGGGGCTGGAATAGTGTCTGCCCAGTACGAAGCATATATCGGATCACAAGCAACTAGTCTCTTTAATCGGGTAATCATAACCTAGTCATATTATCCCGATGGTTGCAAAACATTAGAGCACCAGTTATGTATCCATGTGTGATCATCATCTCCATATGACTGAAGTGATACTTCCGTCTTGACATCACATCCAATACACTACGATTCTCAATAAACCCAGAAGAGGCGTACACAGAACCTGTTAAAGTCCCGGATGACCAAAACCAAAGTGTATTGATTGTCGCAAGTACTAGCGATGTAAGTCTCAGGTTAAGACCAAATACATCTACCCTGATACGGATTCCCATAGACACATAGTCATACTACCAATGGGATTCCGATGGGTCTATCCAGAGTGAAGCTGTTTCCGTACCATCGGTAAACACAACCTCCTATCACATTTGCATAAGTATCCAATACTTAAATATATGAGAACTATGACGTTACGCTTCCATAACACGCACAAATGCAATACTAGTCTATTCCGCATTATCGATTTCCAGTCTCGATAATACTACGACTAGGGATATTTAATGATTAAACCGTTTTGGATTGATATTATCTCATATCTTGTAATCCAGAACTAATCATAAGGACTTTTATCATTTATATATTAAAGTAATTGTAGGCATTGTATTTTTGCATGTGAAACCCGATGATGAGTCTCATTTGGAGGCACTACCTTTTGAGTCACGGAAGCCGCAGGAAACGGATATCGGAAGGGGAAATTCAGAATAAACAAGCTCACTGTCTTCGTTAGTGTTGCGTTTTTTACTTCGTTCGAACGTCAAACAGATTGCGGGCGTTCGTGTCGCGTTCGAGGAAGCGTTCGAACGGTGTCGGTAATTCTGATTTTGCTGCTAGCCTCACACCCCAGCCCATTTAGCTCCCCAAAGCCATAAAACACATCCCAAATTAAATAAATAAATAATAATTTAAATATTAAACATTAAATAAAATATTTAAACCATTTACCAATTAAATAAAACATTTACCAAACTTAAACTAAAATTAAAAAGAAGATATGCCTAATTAAAATCAATCTTAACCAATTAAAACCAATCAAATATTTGACTTCCTAATCTAATAAGACATCTACCAATTTAAAATAGTTGACTTCCTAATTTAAAATATTTTGTCCCCCATCAATCTTGTGTATACCATCCTTAGGACTCCTAATTTGGAAACTAGATCTCTTCCTTGTGAGACAAGGGCAAACCCTAGCTCTCTTCTATATAAACAACCCCTAACCAAAGCCATCCTCTCCTGGACACATATAATTCACGCCCAACTCTCTCTAATACACGCCCAAGACACTTCACATATACACAAAAAGAGAACAAAGAGCCCTAACCACCTCCTCCATAGCCGAGACAACAAGAGCCTCAATCCTCCACCATAACCGAGACCACCACAAGCAATACCCTCCTTAGCCAAATAAAAACACTCCCCTCCTGCACCGAGAACACATCCCCCCATACAGCCCTTACAACCACTAAAACACCACCTAACAAACACTCAAAAACAGCCACTGAATCACCTTAAAACAACAGCCTAAATTCTCTTAAAACAGTCCCTAAAAACCTTAAAAACAGTAACATAAAAGTTGCATAGATAATCTTAAAAATAATCACACACAACTGCACTAAGAACCCACGCAAACTTGGAACAGTTCATTGAAAACGTTAAAACAGGTGGCCCGAGCATTGAGCAGCAAGACAGAGGCCGAACAGGAGCAGAACGGAGTTCGAACCGCAAGCAAAACAGCAAAGCAGTGAGCTAGGACGCAGAACTAGTGAACCAGAAAAGTTGCGGAGCTTTACCCCTTCCGATCTTCGTGAAACGCGAGTCCGAGAGACGGCTTAAAAGGTTAGACCTGAGGGTACTTTTCACACCCATCTCTACGTGATTTTTTTTTATTTATTTTGATTATATTTTACTTATTTGTTGAATCCTGTTTATGTATGATGTGTGTTGTGGGTATGGGATGAATGAGAAATGTGTTAACTCTCGCGGTATATCGGATGGAAACCCGGACATAAATTTCATAGCCGATTCTGAATGGACGGTAATATGATCTGTACTCGGGACACAACTCCACGTACCGCTTGAGTAAACGGCACTATCTTTTGCCTTGTGTTGCTTTGGTTTGTTTATTTTTCGTCACTTGAATTCTGTATGTTGTTTATTTATGCATGATTCAATCAAGCGCATGGGCTTAGTGAGTTAGTCCAAAGGTCCTCTATTTGAGAGACAAATAGCCGAAAAGGCCACCTTGTGACACTACTTCGCCGCGCCGGTTGATGTGTGTTCGGTTGGATGCAAGATACGTTCAATCAGGCATACTTAGTTTGATATTATTGACTTTATCTTTTTATGCATGGTTCAATCAAGCGCATGGGCTTAGTAAGTGGAATGAAAGATCCCTTATGGGGAGGGGTTAAAACCCTTTACCACGATGCTTTGTCGCGCCGGTTGATGTGTGTTCGGATTGGATGTAAGATGTGTTCAATCGGGCATACTTGGTTTTGATATGATTGGCTCTATTTTTGTATGTGTGATGTGACGCGCATGGGCTTAGTATATTGGTCTAAAGGTCCTCTCTTTGAGAGACCAAGAGCCCCAAAAAGCCACATTTACGGCAGTACTTCACCGCGCCCCTTTATTTTGTTGTTTATGTATTGCGTCCCATTTCATGCATCAGGTCTGTTCCCGTTCGAACGCGTTTACGAACGCAACTCGAACGCGCATACATTTTGCCTTATCATGCATCAGGTCTCATTTTCGTTCGAACGCGTTCACGAACGCCCTACGAACGTGAGCATTCTATTTCACTTCCGTTCGAACGCGTTAACAAACGCCATACGAACGTGAGCATTCTGTTTCATTTCCGTTCGAACGCGTTAACAAACGCCATACGAACGTGAGCATTCTATTTCATTTCCGTTCGAACGCGTTTACGAACGCTACACGAACGCGAACACACTGAACTGAGACATATTCATCACATGCCACGTATAATTGTTTCTTAGGTGATTTTTTATTGAACCACACATAGTCATTCTTATCTTTGTGAACATAATAATGAAAAGCATGTTTATTCCATTAGTTGCGTCGTTTGCCTTGGTCTTGATTTAACGCATTACGATTCATATGCCTATGCCATGATGACTTTGGAGTATTATTTCTTGTGATATATCGGATGGAAACCCATACATAAATTCAGTAGCCGATTCCGAATGGACGGTAATGCGGTCTGTACTTGGGATACAATTCCACGTATCACTTGGAAAAATACTCACATGTATGCTTGTGCGGATATTATGTATGCTTGTGTTTTCATGAATATGATATGCTGAATGAAGTTGTATTTTCATTGTTACTTTGAGGTATTTTTAGGCATGTGTTATTAGATATGAGATATATGCGAAATGTATGTATAAGTGTTATTTTGTACCCGTGAATATAGAAGCATGATATTCTTAGGAATAAGTGTTACTTAAGCCTGATTAAATTATTATGTAAATCCTTTCATTACAAGTGACATAAGTAAGGGACCATTCCGAACCCAACGGTTTGAGGTCTTCCCTTGCGAGGGGTGAGTGCGGCCTTAAATCTCATGTTCCCGGTTCACACCGGGTGGCGACTCTATTATTCTCCGGTTTAGTCCCATGTGGCTACTCCGTACTCCCGATCGGGCCGCGAGCCCGGGACAGCATGCGTCGCCCCAGATTTCTGTGTTCCCACAGTAATCAAATTACAAAATGATAAAATGCAATTTCCATTGTCACATAGTTAATTTGTACAAAAACCACAATGTCTTTTACAAATAGTGACGATATGGGTCATAATTGTCTAACAGTGCTATGCTTTTAAGGATCCGAAAAAGGGACGGCCATCATCATGGGGCCATTATCCTTCCATATGCTAGGCAAATATCGAGACTACAAATGCCACGAAATCTCGTGGGCCTTGCATGTGCTGTACATCTCCAACTATCTCTATCGGTAGCAAACGCCACGGGGAAAGATTCATCTATATGTTATGCAAACCCAATGGTACTGTAGTACCTCACAATCTGTCTTCCATCCATGCGTGCTATGATTATCTTTGGACACTAAATGTCATGCCGACCCTTTCGACGAGCGTGCTATGGAAATCTGATGCATCAAACACCACGTAGGTCTTCAATATCTTCGGTTCTCGAATGTGCAAAATATCAGGTACTGACATTCCAGCCCGGGGTGTTTGATAATGACACTAGAGCTAGTGTTCCATGGGGGTGTGCGATTTCCGCACATCGTTTTGCACCTTTTGTCTATGTTGATCATAAGTATTTCCAAGCAAGCAAGTCTTTCCATTTAAATAAATAACATATGTGTAAATGTGCGACCAATTTATAAAGAACGGAAAATTTTTACTTGCATTTTAAGGAGTTATTGCCCTTCTTACAACTCTTTGTGGGTAATTTAAAGAAAGACTATATCGACAATATTCCAGCTACACCTCCAGGTTCCATGGATTCTTGATCCGGGTGTCATCTAGCTTCTCCAAGTGATTAGATATCTAAGCTGATAACCTCTACTACCGGCGCTGCCTCGCCCTCATGGCATCGTGGTCTATGCATTCATGGCGGTATCCATTCTTGCCCAGGTCATCAACCTGCTTTTATAAATCTCTGCAGCTTTCAGTGGCATGTCCTCTAGCATTATGATTGGAGCAATACGCCATATTGTCCCTCTTCTCTACTAGGAACCTTCTCGGGTCAGGCTCTGTCAGCAGCCTTTTGTCTTGTGTTTCCCGAGCCATCTGAAATAGTGACATGTGTTATCTCCCTTTATTTTTTTGCATTCTCCATTTCCAATCGCATGTTCTCTTCCATCTTTTCCATCTGCTCCGCCATTGAAGTCTCCAAAGCTCCATGGTTTCGATCTCATAAAATTGTCTTAGTGTGTTTTCTGCTTTTTGTACTTTCCCCACAAACGGTGCCAACTGTTGACTGCTGTTTTTCATTCCAATGACAATATGGGAAATTAACCCATCGAACAAAACTCCTTCAGCAGTGAATTTATTTGGTTAGTATGAAACTAAATGCAAACTCAATAAGTAGACAGGTAAATCACAGAGGCAAAGATTTACGTGGTTCGATGGAGAGAGGCTTCAACCTACGTCCACGAGAGAAGATGGGGGAGTCAAGACCGACTCGAGCTACAAATAGGGTAATGAACTTATAAAGAGTTTACAACACCTCAAATCTTATACTAGTCAGTTACAGTTCTCTCAGTAGTCAAACAACCGACCAGTTTTCTCCCTCTATCACTACATTTTTTGCTCTTGATTTCTCTCTAAGTATTGAAATGTAAATTTTACTCTCATTTTACAAGAGTTGTGAATACAATTCCAAAGAATCCATCCCCCAAGAGTTGTGAATATGATTCCAAAGAATCCCCCTCTCTCTAAGAGTTGTGAATACAATTCAAAAGAATCCATCTCTCCAAGAGTTGTGAATACAATTCCAAATAATCTCTATTTTCCACTTTCTCAAATGGCTTCATCCCCCTTATATAGGCTTCCAAATCCATTATTTCACCGCCAATGACGTCATCTCATGTCACTTGGTCATCATTGCTTTCATTAAGTCATTGTTTCTACCTTTTTTTAGCCAATCCCATACGCCAATTGTCATGCCACTTGCATCGGCCTATGGTGGTTCTGCTCTGCCACTTTCCTGCCATACGGTGTCTGTCAGTGGTTACTTTTACTATGAACCACTGCTTTTCATAGTCATCATTAGCCTTTTAAAAAGATATCTTCTTATTTTATGACATACGTCACTTGACTCAAGCGCATATTGGCTTGTGATCTCATCTTCGTTCCTTGAGTCAGCATACCGAGGTGGATGATACTGGTTAAAATTTCATCTGACCTCTTCAACCAGATTGGGTTGTTAAGCATGAACCCTTTCGGGTCTGTTTCCATAAATACACAATGAACCCAATCCAGCACTTTTCTTTAAATCGATCGGCGTACCAACTTGTTTCATCATCAACACATTCATCCATTGTATTAACCCCTCTGTATAATGGAGTCGGGTCATTCTGTCAAATTTTATCTGTCTCTCCAAGCCCTTAGAACCCTATTATCCATTTTTGACTAAATAGACTACCATTTTTACTTATTCTCAGCATTTGAATATGAAAGTTCGTAATTACCCAAGGTTCTGAACCTATGCGGAATTAAACATAATAATCAAGACAAGTCCTAATTACTGTTACTATGGATTCTCAACAGACAACCTCAATATTAAACAATAATAATATAGTGCAGAAAATAAAACCAATCACACAAAATCAACACAATTATTTTGGTGATAAAGTGAAAAACTCGTGCAAGTAAAATCACTTCGGGTATCTCGGCTACCAGCCCAAATCCACTATAATAGCGAATAACTTACAGCGATGGTAAAAGACCTATGGCGGCAACTCTAGTACCTCTAGACTGCAAGAAATCGAAAAACTCCTCGAGCTCGTATCCCACGGATTTCTTCAGAACCTCTGAAGTCTTTGAGTGATCAATTATAAAGCTCTGAATGTCAGAACTCTGATTGTCAATCTTCCTCCTTGAGAACTCTGAAGGGTTAGTGTAGGCACTGCATTTTTGCACATAAGTCCCTATGATGAGTCTCATTTGGAGACACTACCTTTTAAGTCACGGAGTTCACGGAAAACGGACATCGGAAGGGGAAATTCAGAATAAAAAAGGTTCACTGTTTTCGTTCGTGCTGCGTTCGTGTATACGTTCGAACGCCAAACAGATTGCGGGCGTTCGTGCCGCGTTCGAGGAGGCGTTCGAATGGTGTCGGTAATTCTGGTTTTGCTGCTAGCCTCACATTAAGCCCAATTCGCCCAAGCCTTGGCCCACACGCCCAAGCCCACTTAAAACACATATTTAACACATGGTGAAATAAAAAAAAATCTAAAAATCACATACCAATTAAAATAAACATTAAAATCAATCAAATATTTTAATTCCTTAATTAAGATATTCACCCACCAATTACACAAGATTCCTTCCTAACTAAACAAAATTACATACTAAATTAAAAAGATGTCATGCCTAATTAAAATCAATTATAACAAATTAAATATTTTGTTTTCCTAATCTAGCCCAAATTTGTCCCCCCCCCCTCAATCTTTGACTTTCCTTGCTCAACACAAAATCAAATCCCTTCCTTGTGAGACAAGGTGAAGCCCTAGCCATTCTCTATATAAATAACCCCTAACCAAGACATGCAGTCTCCTAGCTCATTCATACAAGAAAAGCATCCCATATCTCATACACATAATATACACACAACTCACACAAATCACAAGACACAAAAGAAAATAACCCCAAGCCTTCACGTTAAAAGCACATTCACAAACCGATCAGCCCTACACGTCCATAAGCCTCACAAATCTGCCCATGTCACACAGCCCTTCAACGCCATAAACACAACACAATTAACAAAATGCCTCACCTTCGCCCCTTCAACACACTGCCCCCACTTCGTCAGGCACACATCAGCCCTAAAACACACATAAAACAGCCCCCGAACCACACCATAACACCACCGAAAATCACACCCAAAACAGTAGCCAAAACACCCCAAAAATAGTAACTAAGATACACCAGCAAAGCGGCAGCGAATCGGAGTCAAAAGCAGCAGCAAAAGACGGAGAACGACGACCCAAAATAGTAAGACAACGAACGAGAGCAGTGAACCAGTGAACGGAAGAGTTGCGGAGCATCCACCCTTCCGACGACCGTACACCGTACTACCGAGAGACGACATAAAAGGTTAGACCTGAGGGCACCTTGTATTTATTATCTTTCATTTGTCTTTTACTTATTCTAATATATTTTTTATTGCATGAGAGTCGTTTTGTTGAGGCATGATGTGAATTCCGGATAAACGGAATGCATGTTCTCTTTTGTGGTATATCGGATGGAAACCCAGACGTAAATTCCGTAGCCGAATCCGAATGGACGGTAGTACGATCTGCACTCGGGATACAACTTCACGTACCACTTGAGAGATACATATATTCCATTTCATCCAAACTTGTATTTGAGCATGATGTAGTTAGTACGTTATTTATTTATTTAGCCTGATTACGCCTAGTGCGTTATTTATTCTTAAGCATGATTTAGTCCTTAGTATGTTAATCTTTATGCATGATTTAGATATCCATGTGATTAGATATGTCGTTGTTGTGATCCTGTTTGAATGCGGTATCTAAAACCATATGAATGTATGCAATCTGCCAGTTCCCGTTCGAACGCGTCATCGAAAGCGAACCTTCTGTTTACCATTCGAACGCGTTATCAAACGCTACTCGAACGCGCGTGCATTTTGTATCATCAGGTCTGGTCCCGTTCGAACGCGTTATCAAATGCTACATGAACGCGAACCTTCTGTTTACCGTTCGAACGCATTTACGAACGCTACACAAACGCGCACACACTGAACTGAGGCTGTCTCATCATATTTCATGCACAATTGCCTCTTGGGTGATCTCCCTTGCATTATGTAGCCAATCATATTATTTGTATTCCTGCATTTATCCATTCGATGTATTCATGAGATAGTACTCAAGCATGATTAGGTTGTTCTTAGTTTTCCATATCATATGATTGAAATATGTTCATGAGATTGCCATGTGATGTTGTATGTTGTGATGATTAATTTCATGCATGTGAATTTAGAAGCATGATACTCTTGGAAATAAGTGTTACTTAAACTTGATTAAATTATTACGTAAATCCTTTCATTACAAGTGACATAAGTAAGGGACCATTCCGAACCCAACGGTTTGAGGTCTTCCCTTGCGAGGGGTGAGTGCGGCCTTAAATCTCATTTTCCCGATTCACACCGGGTGGCGACTCCATTATTCTCCGGTTTAGTCCCACGTGGCTACTCCGTACTCCCGACTAGGCCGCGAGCCTAGAACAGCGTCGTCAAGTTCTGTGTCCTACAGTCTGGCGACTCCATTGGGGATAGAGAATCGGCCCTGAAATATTGTCTTGTAATGTTTGGATTTATGTTCTAATTGACCGTGTCTATCGTGGATAAAATGAGGGTTTAATCAAGGGCATCTTGAGGCTAGGTAATGGTTTGGTGTCTTTCTTCACTCACTACCTTCCTAGAAGGAAAAGCTGTGAAGGCACCTATATGGCCATCTACCCTTAGCCTATTGTGATGGACTAATTTGGAGAACTCGTTGTTTATTCGTGTCACCAAGCGATAAGAGCCTAAGAGGCTAGGGTACTTAAGAGAGCCTCGCTCCACCCTCCCTCTGGGGAATCTACAACGGGAAATCCATTTGACAGTCAGTCACACACCATAGCTCATTGGCACGTACTTTAGTGTATAAAAAATGGTGCACTCACTTGGTCACTCGAACCCTTGATTGGGGAGACCTAGTTGTGGGCCATCCTTCGCCGATGAGAGCCTTTGTCTACACTCTTGTGAACCCACCCATAGACCGGGGTTGTATGGTTAAAGTAACAATTATTTCCTTGAGTATGTGCTTGTGGACCATCCTCATTTGGATGCAGTTGGACCATTGTCAGAAATGCGGACTTGCTGAGCCATTTAAACTGGGGCGAGTTCGTACCTTATGACCATTGGGCCCAAAGCTTCTGAAATGTTGATGGGCCATTCTGTAGAAATTATTGTTGTATGTTTGCATTATTTTTCTTTGTGCTTGTGTTCGGAACATTACCATTTGGATTTAGTTGGGCTCCTTGCCATGAGATGTGAACTCGTTGGGCCATTTAAACTGGGACGAGTTCACTCCTATGACAGTTAGCCCAAAAACTTCTAAAATGATAACGGGCCGATTTGTTTGAAAATTTTAGTTGATTTAGTTACAAGCATCTCATGCACCCCATGCATACATACATCATGCTAACCCCCTTTTGTCTTGAAAGCCATCATAGATACCCGTTGGTTAGGGAAGATGACAGACTTGTCAAAAGACCGAGCAGCCACCAAGAGTACTGGCAGAAGACCTAGCCCAACGGGATAGGAAACTCAATCATGCATGCATGCATACACGTAACACATTTTGCATCCTTTCGTGTTTGTTCTGTGTTGTAATAACAGGTTTCAAAGAAAAAAAAACGTCAAAAGCAAGCCAACCAGAAGCAGCAACAGTACAATGGCAGCAGTCTTCAGGAATGAATCACAAGGGCGAGGCCCATATCAGCAGTATCAGTTTGGGGCGAGGCCCATATCAGTCTGGGGGTGAGGCCCATATCAGCAGTATCAGTTTGGGGGCGAAGCCCACATCAGTACCAGTTTGGGGGCGAAGCCCACATCAGTACCAGTTTGGGGTGAGGCCCACATCATTATCAACATCAGTTTTGCCGGATATGACACTCTGGGGGCGAGGCCCATATCATTATCAGAATCAGTCAAGCCAAGAATGGCACTCCAAGAATGGAAACACAGTTCGAGAATGGAAACACAGTTTGGGAATGAACAAGCCGGAAATGGCAATCCAAGAATGGAGCAGAGTTCAAGAATGAACAAGCCGAGAATGGTAATCCAAGAATGGAGCAGAGTTCAAGAATGAACAAGCCGAGAATGGCAATCCAAGAATGGAGCAGAGTTCAAGAATGAACAAGCCGAGAATGGCAATCCAAGAATGGAGCAGAGTTCAAGAATGAACAAGCCGAGAATGGCAATCCAAGAATGGAGCAGAGTTCAAAAATGAACAAGCCGAGAATGGAAATCCAAGAATGGAGCAGAGTTCAAGAATAAACAAGCCGAGAATGGAAATCCAAGAATGGAGCAGAGTTCAAGAATGAACAAGCCGAGAATGACAATCCAAGAATGGAGCAGAGTTCAAAAATGAACAAGCCGGAATGGCAATCCAAGAATGGAGCAGAGTTCAAGAATGAACAAGCCGGGAATGGCACTCCAGGAATGGAAATACAGTTCAGGAATGAACAAACCGGGAATGGCACTCCAAGAATGGAAGCACGGTTCGGGAATGAACCACCTCACAGTAACGGTTCGGGAATGGACCACCTTACAGTAACAGTTCGGGAATGGACACCTCACAGTAACGGTTCGGGAATGGACCACCTCACAATAACAGTTCGGGAATGGACATCTCACAGTAGCGGTTCGAGAATGGACCACCTTGTAGTAACGGTTCGGAAATGAACCACTCTCATATCAGTAATGGTTCGGAAATGGACTATCTCTCATCAGCAACGGTTCGGAAATGGACTATCTCTCATCAGCAACGGTTCGAAAATGGACCACTCTCATATTAGTAATGGTTCGGAAGTGGGCCACTCTCATATCAGGCATGGTTCGGAAATGGACTATCTCTCATCATCAACGGTTCGGAAATGGACCATCATCTCATCACTTGCCGCAAATGGCACTCTAAAAATGGAGCAATGGTTCGAAAATGGACTACTATCACATCTCGCCAAAAATGGCACTCCGAAAGTGGAACATTGTTCGAAAATAGACTACTTTCACATCTCGCTGAAAGTGGCACTCCAAAAATGGAGCACGGTTCGGAAATGGACCAAGGAAGGCCTAACCCATCGGAATATGATACATATACATGCATACATATCACATACATGCAATGTTTGTTTTGTGTTCGCAGGTTTGTAGCGGCAAAGACCATCTCATCAAATAACGGTTCAAAAATGAGCCACATTCTCGCACAGCACGGTTCGGAAATGGACCGCTACCACAATAGATGCCGAAAATGGCGCTCCAAAATGGAGCACACACAGCAAACGCCGAAAATGGCACTCCAAAATGGAGCACTCACAACAGATGCCGAAAATGGCGCTCCAAAATGGAGCACACACAGCAAACGCCGAAAATGGCACTCCAAAAATGGAGCACCCACAACAGATGCTGAAAATGGCGTTCCAAAATGGAGCACTAACAACAGACGCCGAAAATGGCACTCCAAAATGGAGCACTCACAACAGATGCCGAAAATGGCGTTCCAAAATGGAGCACACACAGCAAAGGCCGAAAATGGCGTTCCAAAATGGAACACACACAGCAAATGCCGGAAATAGCGCTCCAAAATGGAGCACACACACAAAAGATGCCGAAAATGGCACTCTAAAAATGGAGCACGGTTCGGGAATGAACCAGGGGTCGCAGCACCTCACCACCAAATCAACTCAACTCAACACATGGTAAGTCAAGTGGCAGCTGGCAAGCCAGATAAGTGAAAGTGCATTGCATAACTTTGATAGGATTGTCACTGTTACACATTACACAAGTCCCATCAAAGTGGGGGCGACTGTAGGCACTGCATTTTTTCACATAAGTCCCTATGATGAGTCTCATTTGGAGACACTACCTTTTAAGTCACGGAGGTCACGGAAAACGGACATCGGAAGGGGAAATTCAGAATAAAAAAGGTTCACTGTTTTCGTTCGTGCTGCGTTCGTGTATACGTTCGAACGCCAAACAGATTGCGGGCGTTCGTGCCGCGTTCGAGGAGGCGTTCGAACGGTGTCGGTAATTCTGGTTTTGCTGCTAGCCTCACATTAAGCCCAATTCGCCCAAGTCTTGGCCCACACGCCCAAGCCCACTTAAAACACATATTTAACACATGGTGAAATCAAAACAAATCTAAAAATCACATACCAAATTAAAATAAACATTAAAATCAATCAAATATTTTAATTCCTTAATTAAGATATTCACCCACCAATTACACAAGATTCCTTCCTAACTAAACAAAATTACATACTAAATTAAAAAGATGGCATGCCTAATTAAAATCAATTATAACAAATTAAATATTGTGTATTCCTAATCTAGCCCAAATTTGTCCCCCCCCCCCCCCTCAATCTTTGACTTTCCTTGCTCAACACAAAATCAAATCCCTTCCTTGTGAGACAAGGTGAAGCCCTAGCCATTCTCTATATAAACAACCCCTAACCAAGACATGCAGTCTCCTAGCTCATTCATACAAGAAAAGCATCCCATATCTCATACACATAATATACACACAACTCACACAAATCACAAGACACAAAAGAAAATAACCCCAAGCCTTCACGTTAAAAGCACATTCACAAACCGATCAGCCCTACACGTCTATAAGCCTCACAAATCTGCCCATGTCACACAGCCCTTCAACGCCATAAACACAACACAATTAACAAAATGCCTCACCTTCGCCCCTTCAACACACTGCCCCCACTTCGTCAGGTACACATCAGCCCTAAAACACACATAAAACAGCCCCCGAACCACACCATAACACCACCAAAAATCACACCCAAAACAGTAGCCAAAACACCCCAAAAACAGTAACTAAGATACACCAGCAAAGCGACAGCGAATCGGAGTCAAAAGCAGCAGCAAAAGACGGAGAACGACGACCCAAAACAGTAAGACAACGAACGAGAGCAGTGAACCGGAAGAGTTGCGGAGCATCCACCCTTCCGACGACCGTACACCGTACTACCGAGAGACGACATAAAAGGTTAGACCTGAGGGCACCTTGTATTTATTATCTTTCATTTGTCTTTTACTTATTCTAATATATTTTTTATTGCATGAGAGTCGTTTTGTTGAGGCATGATGTGAATTCCGGATAAACGGAATGCATGTTCTCTTTTGTGGTATATCGGATGGAAACCCAGACGTAAATTCCGTAGCCGAATCCGAATGGACGGTAGTACGGTCTGCACTCGGGATACAACTCCACGTACGACTTGAGAGATACATATATTTCGTTTCACCCAAACTTGTATTTGAGCATGATGTAGTTAGTACGTTATTTCTTTATTTAGCCTGATTAGGCCTAGTGCGTTATTTATTCTTAAGCATGATTTAGTCCTTAGTATGTTAATCTTTATGCATGATTTAGATATCCATGTGATTAGATATGTCGTTGTTGTGATCTTGTTTGAATGCGGTATCTAAAACCATATGAATGTATGCAATCTGCCAGTTCCCGTTCGAATGCGTCATCGAACGTGAACCTTCTGTTTACCGTTCGAACGCGTTATCAAACGCTACTCGAACGCGAGTGCATTTTGTATCATCAGGTCTGGTCCCGTTCGAACGCGTTATCAAACGCTACACGAACGCGAACCATCTATTTACCGTTCGAACGCGTTTACGAACGCTACATGAACGCGCACACACTGAACTGAGTCCGTCTCATCATATTTCATGCACAATTGCCTCTTGGGTGATCTCTCTTGCATTATGTAGCCAATCATATTATTTGTATTCCTGCATTTATCCATTCGATGTATTCATGAGATAGTACTCAAGCATGATTATATTGTTCTTAGTTTTCCATATCATATGATTGAAATATGTTCATGAGATTGCCATGTGATGTTGTATGTTGTGATGATTAATTTCATGCATGTGAATTTAGAAGCATGATACTCTTGGAAATAAGTGTTACTTAAACTTGATTAAATTATTACGTAAATCCTTTCATTACAAGTGACATAAGTAAGGGACCATTCCGAACCCAACGGTTTGAGGTCTTCCCTTGCGAGGGGTGAGTGCGGCCTTAATTCTCATTTTCCCGGTTCACACCGGGTGGCAACTCCATTATTCTCCGGTTTAGTCCCCCGTGGCTACTCCGTACTCCCGACTAGGCCGCGAGCCTAGAACAGCGTCGTCAAGTTCTGTGTCCTACAGTTAGGAAGTTGGGTTTGGTTGTGTTGATGGTTTAACAAAAACTGATCACAAAATAGTCTTCAAGATGAGAAACAAACAAGGTTGAAAAACTATGAGAATTGTTGGCTCAAGATTTTATGTTTCAACCCCGGGGAAAGGTGGCTATATGTTCTTTATATAGGTAGAGTAAAAGATA
>SKCR01038066.1:0-62198 GCA_019454045.1 Zanthoxylum bungeanum
CAAAACACATCAAAACGTTCATAAATCTCGAGAAACAATACAAAACATTAGGTCAAATGAGTGAGAAATAGTGGTATAAATACCACTCATCAAATACCTATAATTACTTACTTGCAATTACCATAATATCATCAAATGGTAGAGATAATTATGAAATTAAGACAAAGCCCTTGTATAAATATTAAATTAATCCAATTAGGTCAAAGTAAATAATCAATGTTATCCAATAACATTTGATTATCTTAGTTAATAATTATAATATCGAATATTATCTTTTATAAAAAATGATCGGCTACCCAAGTGCTCAATGAGTACACTTCATATTGGGACTCTCGAAGTTCAGACACGTTCATCATATAAGCTTAGCTAATATGTACACAATTCGTCCACCTCCGAATTCACGAAGAACACGAACGACCTTTCTGAACTATACAAGTCGAGGTCATCACATATGTTTAACAATCTTTTCGTTGTAGGCTATCCGAGTTGTGATTAGGAAATAAAGAATACACCGTCAAGTTTCCGAGGTGCACATCTCACGTCGACATGTCCACGATTCTTACAACTGATGCGATCCACCCTAGGTGATCGACTTTGACCAAAATTTTAAGAATCGTGACTTACTTACATGGATACCTAAACCATTATGGTACACATATGTACCGATAGATTCTATCTTGATTCGCACTTGATTAACGAGTGCATCGGTCCACACCCAATGAACATTTAGAGGCCAAACCGTGAAAGGTTTCTAATATACATGGAATCAAAGTGTGGAGGATCTCACACTAAATCAATGATATCCTATAGTCAAAGGATCACATATGCTATTCGACTCGAGGATATTCTTATTGACAGTGGTATGTACTTCTAATTATTAGGAATCACCTGTGAGTCATTCAGTATTCAGTCCAACCAATACCCACACGTCTATAAGAGCTTCCAAAACTCATGGCACATCAGGTTTAAACTATTGGAACTCCAATTCCAATATACGACATGTGCTAGTATTTTAGGTTATAGGAATTCGACCGTATTCCAAAACCAACGAATAGTAATACTTATCCTAATATCAGACCACCTAGTATCCAGTATTACTACAAGACTATTCTAAGGTCGATGTCATTCTTAGAATATTTATACATCAATCTAATATGCATAATGACAATACCATTAATAAGGTATAAAATGAAAATGTAGGTATTTTATCAATAAATAATAAAATGTACAATACATTATTCGGATTGACACTCCAAGCACCAACTCTAACACACTCTCACTTGCTCAGTGCCAATCTAAATGGTATCGCAGTCCCATTTCCTCCATATGTTTATCAAATAACTTAGGTAGTAAGGCCTTTGTAAGCGGGTCTGCTATGTTATCTAGTCCTTGAACCTTTAAGATCACTATGTCTTTTCGTTAAATAATCTCTCTAATTATGCGGTATTTCCTTTCCGTGTGCTTAGACTTGGAATGCGTCCTCAACTTCTTAGCATGCGCAATGACTCCTCTATTATCACAGTACAATGTGATCGAATTCGCAATACTAGGCACAACGCCAAATTTTGTAATAAAATTTCTAATCCATACAGCTTTTTTAGCAGCTTCTGAAGCCCCTATAAATTCCACCTCAGTGGTGGAATCAGCTGTTGAGCCTTGATTTGAACATCGTCAACTAACCGCACCACCGTTAAGGGTAAATATGTATCCTGATGTAGATTTTCCATCATCTGGATCTCCCTGGAAGTCGTAGTCTGTATAACCCTTAACTTGTAGCTCATCTTCTCTATATATCATAAACTTATCCCTAGCACCCTTAAGATTTTTCATGATATGTTTAATGGCTGTCCAATGTGTTGGATAATTATGACCCATAACATCACTATTTTGTAAAGAACATGGTGTTCTTATACAAAATTAACTATGTGACAAAGGAAATTGTTCTTTTATCATTTGTAATTGGATTACCTGGATATATAAATGATAAAAGTCCATATGATTAGTACCAGATTAATAAGATATGAGACAATATTAATCCTCTAAGGTTTAATCATTAAATATCCCTAGTCGTAGTATTTTTGAGACTGGACATCGATAATGCATAATAGGCTAGTATTGCACTTGTGTGCGTTATGGAAGCTTAACGTCATAGTTCTCATATATTTAAGTATTGGATGCTTATGCAAGTGTGATAGGAGGTTCTGTTTGCCGATGGTACGGGAACAGCTTCGCTCTGGATAGACCCCTCGGAATCCCATTGGTAGCATGACTATGTGTCTATGGGAATCCGAATCAGGGTAGGTGTATATGGTCTTAACCTAAGACTTGCATCGCTAATACATGCGACAATCAGTATACTTTGGTTTTGGTCGTCCGGGGCTTTAACAGGTTCTGTGTACGCCTCTTCTAGGTATACTGAGAATCGTAGTGTATTGGGTGTGATGTCAAGATGGAAGTATCACTTCAGTCATATGGAGATGATGATCACGTAGGGATATAAAACTGGTACTCTATAGTGCTATAGCCATCGGGAAAGTATGACTAGGTCATGACTTTCCGATCATAAAGAGACTAGTTGCTAGTGATCCGATATATGCTTCGTACGTGGCAGACACAACTCCAGCCCCAGGCCTAGCATGTGATATCTGATACTAGATCGTAATACGCAATACTATGTATACTACGCCTGATATAGATTATATATTCCTTAAAAGAATATTTCTGGAGAATTGGGTAGGCACGGTGCTTTGCTAGAAGCCAACCATGTCCTATAAAATTGGTAAGAACGTGGTACCGGGTACGCACGTGTTTGGATAGTCCGATGACCGAATTTACTGCCAACATATCCATGGATCTCTTGGGTCGCCTCCCAAAGATTCACCGATGACATTTGACTCGAACAAAATTAATCTAGGATTAATTAAGAGAGAGAGAAAATTAATCTGGGATTAATTGCGGCAAGAATTTATCTGGGATAAAATTCGGATAGAAGAGAGAGAACGCGATTAATTTGGAATTAATTGGCAAAGTAAATTTAATAGTTAAATTGGATTTTACTATTTAATTTATTTAATTGGGCTAAAATAATATATTTGATATATTAATTGAAATTAGATTTCAATGCGGAATTAAATTGGATTTTAATTCTAGCGAACGAATTAATTTAGAATTAATTCGCAAGCGACTTTCGTAATAATTTTGCTAGGCATTATTATTTATTTAAATTAGATTTAATTACGTCGCAACGGAAAATTCATTTATTCGGAATTAAATGAACCCAGGCCCGAGCGAAGTTGCGTGTTGGGTTAGCGAATTAAATTTGGAATTTAAAAATAGTGGGACCCACTTCACTTACATCAAATTTGGACATTTGATGGAAGTGGTTAGGCTTGATTTTGGGTTTGATTTGTTGACAAGTAAGGCTTGACTTTGCTTATACTACACTCAAACCAAATTCAACACACAACCTAAGTATAAATTAACTTGTTGACTTTGGAAGTGTAAAAAAAAAGTTATTATTCACAGCAACTAAGCTCTCTCTTCTCCCTCAAAATGCCGAGCTTCTCTCATTCTCCCAGGGATTTTTGTTGCAAAAATAAAGCATGCTAGTACATTAAGGAGTCAAAGGAATGTGATAGGGAGACTCACCCAAGTGTTGGAACACTAATAAAAGGCTTGGAGCTTCCATCTTCAAAGAAAAGTTTTCAAATTCATCCAAACCAATGTAAGCATTCCGCAATTTCCTTTGGTAAAATTCACACACGAATCACTCTTAGAGATCCTTGGCATGTTCTAGGAACACTAAAAATGGTATTAGAGCGGTTTCTAAGCTTGATTTGATTCTAGGGTTCATGCCTTTAATTTGGGCATTTTTGCTTGGAGCATGAAAATGAAAAATTGGATGTTTGGTTATGCTTGGATGATGATGACTTGGAGTTGTGCATCATAGGATTGTGAAAAATTGATTGGATCAAAGTTTCCCTAAAATCCTAATGTTGGCCGAATGGTACCCTAGATGTAGCTCATGGTGATTTTTTGAATTTTAACAATTGGATGTGTTAAATGGCATGAAATGAATATTAGATGTTGAATGTTGATTTAATCGGATTGAAATCAAATTGGATGTTATTTTGTTGCCATTTCCGTGAGATATGAAGCATCTTGGAAGATTGATTTTGATTAATTTGTGTTGGACATGAATTAGATGTTAAACATGATTAATTAGATTAATTAGTGTTTTGGAAATACTAGATTAATTAATTAATTATGTTAATTACACTTGAATTGGATTAATATGTAATTTGGAATAATGTATTAATTTAATTTGTTGTATTTGGGCTAATGGGCTTGGTTGGGCAAAATTTTGGTCTTGGATCATTTTTGGGCCTAAACCAGTTCCATAAACTCCAACTTTAATAATTTAATTGGGCCTAATGGGCCTAAATTGATTTTATGGCATAGGGTGATTCCTAACTTGGGCCTTGGCATCTTGGGTTTGATCCATAATGACCAAAGCCCATGCCTAAAGAATTTATTGAAAGCCCATTGGACTTTAATTGAATAGTATTGGATGCTAATTGGGCCTTTGAGACCCAATTGGATTGGATTTGGAATCCAAGTCTAAAAGGCACTATTAAAAGTGTAATTATTTAATTTGGAATTAAATATGAATTAGTATTGGATACAATTTAAATTTGATTTAAAATTATAGTTCGATATAATTCAAGAATACTTACTTTGAGTATTTATTCTTAAACGAGTTTGACTCGCGCAAATCAAATTGTTGTTTGAATATTGGATGGTCATTAATCAAATATTAATTAATTGGATTAGATTGATTGATAACATGCTTTGTGTGAATACTTGGATGTATTGTATGAATAATGTATATCAGATGGATTTTAGATGGGTGAGGGCAATTTTGGAAATTATTGTAATAAATTTAGAATTTATTAAATTGGACCTGCGCGTCCAGCCTATTATCTCTTTTCTCTTTGTATTTCTCTTCTCACCAATTTCCCTCAATGTAAATGAGGTTTCTTTTAGTGTTATGTAATTGGGTAGAAGTAAGAATAGTGATAGCGGGAGAGAGTAAATTGAGAGATTTGTTCTAGGAACAAAATGTATTATATATCCATCCGTATATCATTATTAAATTTTATCGCGCCTTATTATGATTTTAGAATGCATGTTTCAGGGTGTATGATGAGACATAATCAAAGATAATAAATTGGTTGCCAATTTACGCGAAAAAACCCTCAATACAATATTAAGAGTTTTTCCTTCCATTAAGTGGTTCTCTCTCAAGATCCAAGATTGGCATTGGTTTGTTGGCCAAATTCAAGACATTTTTCCATCGCGGATGTGTTTGAACCGCGTAAGCTTTGTTGGTATTAATCTAGGTCCCAAAATCAACTTAACACATTTTGTATCTCTCTCATTTCTCTCTTCTCCTCACGCCAAAACAGTGTTTTTCTTCACTGGTTTTGAACCAGAAATGGCGTGAGCAATAGGGAAGCCAAGAGTTGGGTTTTTGTGGCAAAAACCGCAAGTGCTAGCACACTACGAGTCTTGCGAAGGTGGTAGGGAGGTTCGCCCATGAGCCGGGATCCATCGGACGAAGCTCGGAGCTCCGTTTCTCAGCTCAAAAATCTGATTTGGTGGACAGTGGACTGCTGCAGTTCACGCCTAAGGCAGTGAGCATTTTGGGCTTGATTCGTCTCCAAATCGACTCAACCGATCGATGTGAGTATTCCGCTATCTCCGTTGATGTATTCACACAATGTTTTCATGTCTTGTTTGATCTTGGGACCTAGATTAATACCAACAATGGCATCAAGAGCCTAGGTTCAAGCATGAAAAATTTAGGGCTTAAAATTTGGGTAAATTGATTTTGAGCATGATTTAGTTAAATTGTTTGATTGAGCATGTTTAAATGATGTTGAATTGCATTTTGGTTGGACCAATTTGTTGAAAATTGATTTGGAATAATTTTCCCCAAATGTATCATGTTGGCCGAATGTAATGTCATTTTGGAATTCTTGGAATTTTTGTTTTTTGATTCATTTGATGAGTTGGAATCATTTAGGATAATGTTAATTTGAAACTAATTGGATTGGATTTTGAATTGAACATAAAATCCCCAAAATTTTATGTTGGCCGAATTGATTATTGCCCTAATGTCTTGGTGATTTTGATTTTGTGACATTGGATGTGTATGAAATCAAATTGGATGGTGATTTAATGTCGATTGTGGGTTCGATTGGATCGAAACCGAATCGGACACAAAATCCCTCCTTTGGCCGAGACTAAAGAAGCATGTAAATGGGTTTAATTTTTCATTTTGTGTGTTGGACATATGATAATGAATTGAGTATGATTAATTGGACTAATTTGATGTTTTGGAAATGTTGATTTAGTTGATTAATCATGTAATGCACTTTAGGTAATTAAATTGCGGAATTGGATTCATGAAATTTAATTATTTAGGCTTAAATTGGATTTGGGCTTCTAATGTTGTATTTGGGCCTATTGGGCTTGATTTTATCAAGTTGGGTTTAGGCCAAATGGATTGGATCCAATTGGGCCCAAAACCTTAACCATAAAGCCCAAATGCGACTAATGAACCTTTAAAGTTCAATTGGGCCTAATGGGCCAAGATTGATTTATGGGCTTATGGGGTAAATCCCGGATTGGACTTTGGTTATTGGTTTGACCCGAGTTGACCAAAAGTCCACGCCTTAAGAAATCAATTAAAAGCCCATTGGACTTTAATTGAATTGACGTTGGACGTTAATCGGTCTTTGAGACGCGTTACGATTAAATTTGGAATTTAAATCGTAAAAGGTTTATTAAATAAAAGTGTAATATTTAATTTGGAATTGAATAGTGAATTAGTATTAAATATATGTTAAATTTGATTTAATGATGTAGTTTAATTTAATTCATGAATTCGTACTTTAGTACTTATTCGCAAAAACGAGTTTGACTCGAACAAAATCAAATCGTTGTTTGAACATTGGATGATCACTTAATTATCAGATTAATTAATTTGATTAGATTGATTGATAGCATGCTTATGTGTGTGAATACGTGGTTTGTTGAATGAATAATGTATACCGGATGGATATTAGATGGGTGGACATTTTAGAAATTGTTGTAATAAATTCGATTTATTAAATTGGATCTGCGTGTCCAGCCTTATCACCTTCATTCTCTTTGTATTCTCTTCTCACCTATTCCCCTCCATGTAAATGAGGTTTCTTTAGAAGTGTAGTGTAATAGGTAGAAGTAATACAAGTGCTAGCTTGAGTGAGAAAGGGAGAGATTTGATCTAGGATCAATGTGTTAAGTATCTATCCGCATATCATTATTATTTATTTTCATACTCGCTTTATTATGTTGGATAATATGACCCATAGCGTCACTATTTGTACAGATCACGGTGTTGTTGTACAAATTAACTATGTGACAAGGAAATTGCACTCTCATCATTTGTGATTAGATCACCATATATGTATAAATTGAAGAGAGGTCCATATGATTAGTTCCTGGATTGAGATGATATGAGACAGTATCAGTCCACGAAGGATTAATCATTAAATATCCCTAGCCGGAGTATTATCGAGACAGGACATCGATAATGCAGAATAGGCTAGTATTGCACTTGTGCGCGTTGTGAGGGCACAATGACATAGTTCTCATATATTTAAGTATTGGATACTTATGCAAGTGCGATAGGAGGTTGTGTTTCACCGATGGTACGGGAAACAGCTTCCCTCTGGATAGACCCCTCGGAATCCCATTGGTATTATGACTATGTGTCTATGGGAGGCCGAAATCAAGGTAGGTGTGTATAGTCTTAACCTGAGACTTGCATCGCTAATAATTGCGATAATCGGTAGACTTTGGTCTTGGTGGTACAGGGCTTTAACCGGTTCTGCGTACACCGCTTCTGGGTTTATCAGAGACTCGTAGTGTATTGGGTGTGATGTCGAGACAGAAGTATCACTTCAGTTATAGTGGAGATGATGTCACGCAGGATACGGTATTAGTGCTCTTAAGTGCTGGCCAGCCATCGAGATATTATGACAAGGTCATGTATATCCGATTATAGAGACTAGTTACCAGACATCCGACATGTGCTTCGGACGGGGCAGACACTTATCCAGCCCCAGCCCTAGCACGTGACTATCCGATACTGGGCTGATATACACAATACTATGGTATACTACGCTTGATACAGATCTATATATTCCTGTAAGATTATTTCTGGAGAATTGGGTAGGCATGGCGCTTTGCTAGAAGCCAACCTTGTGTTGTAAATCGGTATAAACGTAGTACGCGATACTTACGTGTTCGGATACTCCGACGACCGTATTTACTGCCAACATATCCGGAGATCTCATGGGTCGCTTCCTGAAGATTCACCGATGATGTATAACTCGCACTTTGATTAATCTGGGATTAATTAGTAAAGAGAGAAGATTAATTTCAAGAGAGAGAAAATTAATCTGGGATTAATTACGGAGATATTTTATCTCGATAAAATATCGTTTAAAGAGAGAGAACGATTAATTTGGAACTAATCGATAAAATAATATATTTGATATATTATAAGAAATTGGATTTCGACGCAGAATTAAAATTAGATTTTAATTCGGGCGAACGAATTAATTTATAATTAATTCGTTAGCGACGTGAATAGTGATTTCGCTAGGCGCAATCATTTAATTACGACGCGACGGAAAATTCGTTAATTTGGAATTAGCGAACCCGAGCCCGAGAGTGATTGCGAGCGCATTCGCATTTCGAATTCGAGTGTGGCACGCAAGTCACATCAAGCGTCAAATCACTAGTCGCGTCAATTGTCAAATCAATTGTCACTTTGAGTGATGTGACTTGACAACATGTCACTTTATTAAAGTGATGTGATGTGACTTAAAGTAAAAGAAAAAGTGATGGGTGAAAAGGTGAAAAGCATTGATTGTCTTTTGCTTTTTGTTTTTTGCTATAAAGAAAATGTTTAATATATATATATATTTATTTTGTTTTGAATAAATAAAAGATTATATGTATTACATTTTCTTTTCCCTCTTTTAGAAGATTCGGTCCTCTTCTCTCCTCATTCACGATCTCTCTCTCCTCCTTTCTTCTTTTCTTCATCTCACGGCTTCAAGCCGATTTCTTCTTGTCTTTGTTCTGGTTTGACCGAGCATTTGAGAAGCAAATGAAGAAGACAAGTGCTAGCACACACCTTGGGTATACATAGGTGATAGGGAAACGAATTTGTGAGCTTGGAAAGCTTGAAGCTTGGAGCTTCAATGGAGTCTTGCATGGCCGATTTTGGAGCATCAAAAACAGCCCCAACCGAGCAGTCCACTGTCAAGGAGAGCTACTGCCGAACTCAATGGAGACGAAAATGGCTTGTGTTCTTCTTCGCATCAAAACCGACCATTGTGAGTATATTCCGCACCTCCTATGTTGTGTATTCATGCGTTTTCTTGCTTGATTTGTTGATCTTGGGACATATATTAGAACTCAACAATGGTATCTTGAGCTATTATCAAGCATGAAACTTTTAGGGTTTGAAATTGGGGATAATCAATTGAAGCATGATTTGGTTGAATTGATTGATTAAGTATGCTTGTATGTTGATGAATTGAAGTTGTGCATGATCAATTTCATGAAATTGGATTGGATTCAATTTTCCCCAAATTTTGGGCATGACAAATTGGGTAAAATCAATTGAAGCATGATTTGGTTGAATTGATTGATTAAGTATGCTTGTATGTTGATTAATTGAAGTTGTGCATGATCAATTTCAAGAAAATTGGATTGGATCAATTTTCCCCAATTCTTTAGGTTGAACATGTAACTTGAAATTGGGGTAAATGTGTTTGAGCATGTTTTAATTAAATTGGATGTTTAAGTATGCTTAAAACATGTTTAATTGATTGTGTGTTGTGATCAATTTCAAGAAAATTGGATTGGATCAATTTTCCCCAAATGGAGGCATGATCGAAATTGGAAGAACCCTAATGTCTTGGAATTAATTTTTTTTTGATCATTGGATGACTTAAAACAATTGGGTAATGTTGTTTTGAAGTTCAATTGGATTGAATTTTGATTTGGAACATTTTTTTCCCTTTTAAAGTGGCTTGGCCGAATCTTAATAACATGAAATTCATTGTGATTTTTTGTTTTAATCATTGGATGAATTGAATTGATTTGGGAAATGATGATTGTGGATTCAATTGGATTGAAACCGAATCGAGATTGAAAAACCCCTAATTGCCGAGACTTAAAGCATGTAAATTGGGTTTGATTTTAATAAATTGTGTTGGACACTATTGAATGTTAAAGTGCATGATTAATTATGCTAATTGATGTTTTAGAAATGTTAATTGGGTGATTAATTGTGTATTACACTTAGGTTAATTAATTATGGAATTTAGAATTTTATAAGTTAATTAATTGGGCTTATTTTTGGAAATTGGGCCTTTAAGGTTGTGATTGGGCTTTTGGGCTTTGTTGTACAAAGTTGAGTTTAGGCAAATTTGGTTGGATCCAATTGGGCCTAAAACCGCATCCATAAAGTCCAATTATGACTTAATGGACCTTAATTATTTAATTGGGCCTAATGGGCCAAAATTAATTCAAAGGCTTATGGGGTAACTCCCGGATTGGATTTTGGTTCTTCGGTTTGACCCGAGTTGACCAAAAGTCCACGCCTTATAGAAATTAATTAAAAGCCCATTGGACTTTAATTAAATAAACATTAGATGTTAATCGGGCTTTGAGACCCGTTGCGATTAAATTTGGAATTTAAGTCGTAAAGGTTCGTTAATAAAAGTGTAATATTTAATTTGGAATTAAATAGAATTAGAATTAAATGCGTATTAAATTGGATTTAATTATGTAGTTTAATTTAATTCAAGAATTCGTACTTTGAGTACTTATTGCAAAACGAGTTTGACTCGAGCAAAAATCAAATCGTTGTTTGAACATTGGATGATCACTAATTATCAGATTAATTAATTGGATTTGATTGATTGATAACATGCTTGTATGAATACAAGGTTGCGATGCATGAATAATGTATATCGGATGGATATTAGTCGGGTGGGATAATTTTGGAAATTGTAATAAATTTGATTTATTAATTGGACCTGCGTGTCCAGCCTTATCACCTCTATACTCTTTGTATTCTCTTCTCACCTATTCCCCTCAATGTAAATGCGGTTTCTTTAGAAGTGTAGTGTAACGGGTAGAAGAAATATTAGTGCTAGCGGGAGAGAGAAAGTGAGAGATTTGATCTAGGATCAATGTAAAATATCCATCCGCATATCATTATTATTTTATTTCATATGCGCTTTATTATGTGTTTAGAATGCATGTTTAAGGGTGTATGATGATGAGACCTTAACAAAGATAATAAATTGGTAGCCAATTGCACGCGAAAAACCCTCGCTTATATCAAGTGTTTTTCCTTCCATTGAGTGATTCTCACTCAAGATCCGAGATTGGCATTGGGTTGTTGGCCAAAGTCAAGCCCTTTGTCCGTCAAAGATGTGTTTGAATCACGAGAGTTTTGTTCCATATCGATGTCTTGTCCAAGTTGTGGTTTGTTGGCCAAAGTCAAGACCACTTCTTGTCCATCGACATTGATTACGAAGCTTTCCATGGTCAATGGGTCGCGCTTGACTGGGATCACTAGGTTTGTTGTGCCAAAGCCAAGGCTAGTTGATTCAGAGGAAAAAGGTTAGGTAATACATTGGATGTATTGGCATATATAAGATATATGTTTAGGATTTGGATATCCGCCTACTGGATCTAGGAATTGGATGGGATCCAATTGATCTTCGAGATCTACCTAGTTAATTATCATACAATTTGTTGGCCAAAGTCAAGATTGTGTGATATTTAACGGGATCCTAGCCCACTAGGAAACACGATTTCCCGAGTACTCGACAGAGGGTTAGAGGCTCGACGAAAAATAGTGGGAGGCAAGAATTGAATTTGCAATACTCGTTCAATTACTCGCCATACGCGCTCATTTAAATTATTTCGTCATTAGATTAAATGTTAGTTGGACTAATATTGAAATTGTTGTTTTAATAAACAGTTGAACTGTATTATACTTGATTATATATAATTGGATTATATTAATCAATATATTTGAATTAATTAATTTCGGTTTACAGTTGATTTTATAATTGGATTATAGTAATCAATGTAATTGAGGTTAATTAATTTGGATTATATTTGATTATATAGTTGGACTATTATAATCATTATAATATATATAGTACCACTAATCGTTGATTAAATAGTTGGACTATTGTAATCAAGATAAAATTGAAAAGTTGGATATTTAAAATATAATCTGGGATTGAATATTTTAAATGATTTAATTTTCAAATTGGGAATAAATAATAGGTTAATTTATTTGATAAAATAACTTATTATACCTTAAGCCCAAAATTAAGCAAAATAAGTAGAGCATAAAATCTTTGGAAGATTTTGTGATGATGACTTTAATGCTTAATTTAATATACTTGTCATAAATCTAATTTTAGATTTAAGAAGTATTAAAATTGCAATTTATAATTCTTGGAGAATTAATTGACTATTCTAGAGGAGATAAAGTCAAAGTTTGCAATTGGGCATGTAGCACGAGGTGCACATCGTTTCGATAGTCTAAAAACCCAAGGCTTGGCCTAAGGTTTCTGAAATATTGAAAAGGATAATTGACATATCCCAAAGTGACTACCATTTGGATATGGGAGACACGAAGGAATTAAAGAAAGGCAAGGCTCTTACTTTGAAAATGTTTGTCTTAGTTATGTTCACAGCTAGTATTGAAATTAGATTTTAAATACTTAGTGTGGTACATAAAATATATGTATTGATGTTCAGAATCTGCTTTGAGCAGGATACTGACTTCAAGCTGAGATTGCTCTGCGAATCGGAAACGGGACGAAAGTCGCTGGTTCGACCGTAGATACCTAAGTTTAGGAACTACCCTTCGGGTGTGTACTTAAATTAGGAACTGTTATATGTAACTAGTTTGACTAGAGACATTATCTCTATATCAGTGTTTAATCCATTGTGGATAAACCTTTATATTCTAGAACACTCAGTGTTTCATTATATAAAGATGATACTGAGATAAACACATTAGATGTGAATAACAGAATTTATATTTTGAATATAATTAAAATCTCAAACATATAAAATGACAAATAAATAGCTCAAATTGATTTGATCAATAAGGACTTATTTGTGGCATTGTTGTCTAGGACACAATTTAACGAGATTCGTATATCCACACTTTTGAAGAGTGGGTACTAGGACTGATTTGACTATTCAAATAAGGTCTGCGAATCTAGTTTATTAGGTAAAGTACCCAAAATACTATTTACTTGGTAATAGTAAAAGGCCACCGATCTGTTAGCCCTATTCATGGTGAAGTAAGTGGGCCCATATCTAGCTAGGCTAGATGTGAACATGAATATTCGTGACCTTAACGGATGTAGCATCACGTTATGGTTATGTGTTTCTTTTGAAGAACACAGATCGAAATTTTTGAAGTTTCGACACGAAGTAAATAAACAGATCGGCTATAGTATTATACCGTCACGGTAAGACCGTAATGGAAAATACTTAAGTAATAAGTTTCTTATATACTTGAAAGAGTATAGTATTCTTTCAAATGAGGACTCCTCCCGGAACACGTCAAAGTGGACGGTGTTCCGAACGGATTAACGAATCATGTTAGACATGATAAGGCTAATCATGAGTCGCTCTGAGCTACTTTCCTTCAATAGGATAGTATTAACAGTGCAAAACTTATTTAGAATAAGGTTCCATATAAATCTGTTTGACAGATGTCATATAGGATATGAACAGGGAAGAAACAAGGTTTCTCATTCCTGATAATTTGGGTATGCCAGGCATAACGTTTGGATGATACCAAACTAAGGACCCAAATTGGATAAGTGCCAATATAGGTTATCCTAAGGGAAACCATAAGTATAGTACTTATAAATCTCACATGAGAACAATGTGATTGTTGCTCACCATGCGTTTTTCCTGAGAGGAATACCGATATGCAGTGGTCAGTGGGAGGATAGTGATACTCGATGAAAATCGGAGTAATACTGTTCAAGGCACGAAGTCCTTAATGGAACATAAAATAGTTCATCAATGATGAACTATTCCATTAATTCGAGTACACAAGAACCGCGTAGATCAGAGAGAGTCAGAAAACAACCTGGGGTATGGGTTTCTGATCTCACCTCATAAAGATGTTAATCTTTTGAGGTACACCAACTGATTACGTATGAGGTAGTGATACAAGGTATCGACTCCCTATTATGACAAAGTGTCATGAGTCCAAAATGGATTCCATGTATATCAACAAGTTTGGATACTAGTTGATGTACCATAAGGCATTGTGCCTATTGGTACTTATAGTCTTCAAGGAAGACATACATGGAAGGCAACATACCAACGTACTAAGCTAGGCTGTATAGAAAAGGTATAGAGTTATCAACATTGTGTTGATCCGACGAAACCTTTAACCTGTTGCCATTGTAAATCCATTTGGATAATGCTTGCCAAAGTTGTGTATTTCATTTATGAAATATGTCAGCTTAACGGAAAATCGCTTTCCTGAAAAGGAAACCTTTCGGAGGACGTTTATAACATCCTGTCGGTTTTATCGTACCATAACAAGCAAACATGGTTTGCAGGTTATTCGATCCATGTTTGGATTGAAGCAAGCATAGGTTCTAGGAATTATCGTTTTGATGTAATCATAATGGAGTATGATTTAATTCAAAACGAAATGATTTTTGTGTATATAAAAGGGTTAGTGGGAGTGCACTGACATGAATGTCCTGTAAAATAATGATAATATGTCATTTCTTGGAAATGAAATTCCCATAAAACAATCGGTGAAAGCTTGGCTTTCATAAGAAATTCTCCGTGGAATTCTGGGGAGTAACAACCTTTATTCAAGGAATAAAGATCTACAGGGATAGATTTGGAGTTGTTAACACTCTCTGGAAATTGTACATTTAAAATGTACTTGTATTGGTGTCTCATACGCTTTGAGCATATGGAGTCACAATCGGGTCAATCCAAGTGATAGTTACCGGATTGAAGATAAAGAACATCTGTTAGTATCTGAGAGAACTAAAGATGTTGTCTTAAACTATGGAGATGGAGAACTTGAAGTGAATGGGATCACTGTTGCAAGTTTCCAAACCGGTAAATACTGAAGTACTATAAAGTTTGAATAACGGGACAGTAAGTTGGAAATATTCCAAGCAAGATAACTGTTACCGAATTAACAACAAATGCGGATTATTGCTGCAGCTGAGGCAGCAATAGAAGCCATTTGGATCGATAATAAATCTAATTAGATTAGATATAGTTATTTTAGCAGCTGAGCTAGGCGTCAGCACAGGCTAAAGAATTAAAGGTCTCATCGACGATCCAGATATATATACTTCTATATTCATCTGATTCGTTCGGATCATACATCGTGGCGATGTGATGATCGTATAAATCGCGTCAGAAGATAATTACGCAAATCCGCTGACGAAAATCTTTTCTCAGCAATTTGAGCGAACCGTACATAGTTCGGGTGTTAGACACTCGAGTGACTGGCTATGTGCCAAGTGGGAGATTGTTGGATAATATGACCCATAGCGTCACTATTTGTACAGATCACGGTGTTGTTGTACAAATTAACTATGTGACAAGGAAATTGCACTCTCATCATTTGTGATTAGATCACCATATATGTATAATGAAGAGAGGTCCATATGATTAGTTCCTGGATTGAGATGATATGAGACAGTATCAGTCCACGAAGGATTAATCATTAAATATCCCTAGCCGGAGTATTATCGAGACAGGACATCGATAATGCAGAATAGGCTAGTATTGCACTTGTGCGCGTTGTGAGGGCACAACGGCATAGTTCTCATATATTTAAGTATTGGATACTTATGCAAGTGCGATAGGAGGTTGTGTTTCACCGATGGTACGGGAAACAGCTTCGCTCTGGATAGACCCCTCGGAATCCCATTGGTATTATGACTATGTGTCTATGGGAGGCCGAAATCAAGGTAGGTGTTGTTAGACATTATGTCCCATAGCGTCACTGTTTGTAAATGATATTGTATTATTGTACAAAATTAACTATGTGATAATGAAATTGCCTTTTGCCGTTTTGTAATATTATTTACTTTGATATATAAATGGCGAAAGTCCATATGATTAATACCGGATTGAGATGATATGAGACAGTATCAATCCATAAAGGTTTAATCATTAAATATCCCTAGTCGGAGTATTATCGAGATCGGACATCGATAATGCGGAATAGACTAGTATTGCGCTTGTGCACGTTGTGAGGGCACAACGGCATAGTTCTCATATATTTAAGTATTGGATACTTATGCAAGTGCGATAGGAGGTTGTGTTTTACCGATGGTACGGAAAACAGCTTCGCTCTGGATAGACCCCTCGGAATCCCATTGGTAGTATGTCTGCGTGTCTATGGGAGGCCGCATCAGGGTAGGTGTATATGGTCTTAACCTGAGACTTACATCGCTAGTACTTGCGACAATCGGTAAACTTTGGTTTTGGTGGTTGGGGACCTTAACCGGTTCTGTGTACACCTCTTCTGGGTTTATCGAGAATCGTAGTGTACTGGATGTGATGTCGAGATGGAAGTATCACTTCAGACATATGGAGGTGATGATCACGCAGGACACAGAACTAGTACTCTATAAAAGGTTGCAACCGTCGGGACAATATGTCCAGGTCAGGATTGTCTGATTTAAAGAGACTAATTGCTTGATGTCCGATATATGTTTCGTACGGGGCAGACACATTTCCAGCCCCAGGCCTAACATGTGATCGTCTGATACTGGATCGATGTACGCAATACTACGGTATACTACGCTTGATATAGATCTAATATTCCAGTAAGAATATTTCTGGAGAATTGGGTAGGCATGGCGCTTTGCTAGAAGCCAACCTTGTCTTGTGAATCGGTAAGAACGTAGTACGAGGTACGTACGTGTTCGGATTATCCGACGACCGTATTTACTGCCAACATATCCGGAGATCTCTTGGGTCGCTTCCTGAAGATTCACCTATGATATTTGATTCGGACTTAATTAATCTTGGATTAATTACGGAGAAACTTTATCTTGGATAAAGTGCCTTATTTAGAGAGAGAACGATTAATTTAGAATTAATCGATAAAATTATTATATTCGATATAATAATCGAAATTCGATTTCGACACGAAATTAAAATTAGATTTTAATTCGGGAAAACGAGTTAATTTAGAATTAATTCGTTAGCGACGTAAATAATAATTTCGCTAGGCGCAATTATTTATTTAAATTCGATTTAATTAACGTCGCGACATAAGTTCGGTATTTCGGAAATATCGAACCCGAATGCGTGAGTGCACGTGGGCCCACTTTCATTTGGAAACGTGTGGGGCCCACATGACACATGTCATTATATGCATTATTTAATTGTTAATACATTGCATGGTGATAGTGTACAATACACTCAATGGTTTTGCATGGAGTTTGAGTGTTTGACACTCTAAGCCATTGCATGATTTGTGTCATAAGTTTATTATTAATTTAATAAATATTATGGCATAAATATAAATTGATTTTTGTAACAAAGATCAATACAACTCTCCTCTCTCTCTCACAATGCCGTGACTTCCATTAAGGCAAAGAAGATTTGATTTTCTTTTCTCCATTTGCTAGCACATTGAAGGATCAAAGGAGGTGATAGGGAAACCATCAAAGAGCTTGGAATACACAAAGCTTGGAGCTTCAACTCTTCTTCCTCCCTTGGCCGAAACTTGAAGCTTGGAGATTCAAAGATTTTCTTCATCACTTCTCATCACAAAAGCTTTGTAAGTATGATTCCGCCATACTTCATCTTTTAATATATATTCATTGTTGTATTTCATATGCTTAATCTTTCCTTGGGACATATAATAGAAACCAACAGGTGTGTATAGTCTTAACCTGAGACTTGCATCGCTAATACTTGCGATAATCGGTAGACTTTGGTCTTTGTGGTACAGGGCTTTAACCGGTTCTGCATACACCGCTTCTGGGTTTATCAAAGACTCGTAGTGTATTGGGTGTGATGTCGAGACGGAAGTATCACTTCAGTTATAGTGGAGATGATGTCACGCAGGATACGGTATTAGTGCTCTTAAGTGCTGGCCAGCCATCGAGATATTATGACAAGGTCATGTATATCCGATTATAGAGACTAGTTACCAGACATCCGACATGTGCTTCGGACGGGGCAGACACTTATCCAGCCCCAGCCCTAGCACGTGACTATCCGATACTGGGCTGATATACACAATACTATGGTATACTATGCTTGATACAGATCTATATATTCCTGTAAGAATATTTCTGGAGAATTGGGTAGGCATGGCGCTTTGCTAGAAGCCAACCTTGTCTTGTAAATCGGTATAAACGTATTACGCGATACTTACGTGTTCGGATACTCCGACGACCGTATTTACTGCCAACATATCCGGAGATCTCATGGGTCGCTTCCTGAAGATTCACCGATGATGTATAACTCACACTTTGATTAATCTGGGATTAATTAGTAAAGAGAGAAGATTAATTTCAAGAGAGAGAAAATTAATCTGGGATTAATTACAGAGATATTTTATCTCGAATAAAATATCGTTTAAAGAGAGAGAACGATTAATTTGGAACTAATCGATAAAATAATATATTTGATATATTATTGTAGGCACTGCATTTTTGCATATTAGCCCGATGATGAGTCTCGTATGGAGACACTACCTCTTTAGTTGTGAAAGCCGCGGGAAACGGACGTTGGAAGGGTAAAGTTGGAAATCAGTATTTTCGTTATAGTTAACTCGCTTGTTTCGCTTCGGGTTCGCTTGTTGGACCTATATTTTAAAACACACCAAACCTATTAAATCACATCCAAAAATAATTAAAACATTTAAAACACATCTCCCAAATTAAATAATTAAAACCAATTAAATTGAAATTAAATTAAAATTAAATTAAAACCAATTAATTTAAATTCCAAAATTAAAATAAATCCATTCCTAAATTACATAAATCTCCCACCAATTTAAAGAAATTCTCCACCAAAATATAAAATTCTTACCTTAAATAATTAAATTAGACACACACACATTTGTTTCCTAATAAACCCATGCAGAAACCCTAACCCTACCCTCTCACTATATAAACAACAACAAACCCTAAACATTCTCTTCTCCCTCACGCCTCTCTTCCTCACAAATAACCCTTCAACGACATCTCTCCTCCACTGGACCTCTCTCTCGGCACGACAAATCAAAAAAGAGAAAACCCTAAATCCCTCTCGCCATCTCTCTCTTTCCCCATGTTCACTAGGTTTGATCAAGAAGAGAAAACCCGGATCCAGACTCACGCTCTTCCTCTCTTTTTGCTCTCTAACCTCACGCACAAAAAACCCTAAAATACACAGCCCACAAAACAGCTCATTCACCTCTTTAGCCTCTCTTTTCTTTCCCCTCACCCTTCACATAGCCATCACACGTCAAGACCCATAACCAGATCTCCTCTAAACCCACGACACTCACAAGAAAATAAACCTCAGCACCGACAACCCTTCATCATATTACACTCATGGGCCACTCTCTTCTCTCCACACTTGACTCCATCATGCACTGATACAGCCACGATCAACACATGCCTCTTCACGCCTAGCCTACCAACCTCAACTTCACGTCATCTTGCCCACTCAATTCGCAAGCCCTCACACACCAAAATCTCCTTCACGCTTAGCCTACCCGTAATTCACGACCTCACATCACTCAACCGACTCAAGAGAACCCTAATAGCCCTCAAGTCCACTCAAGCAAGAAAAGACCACACAAGCCACCTCACACCATTCCTCGACACATAAACAAAGTCACTAAGCCGAGCAAGCAAAGCAAAAAAAACGAAGCCAAGAGCACGCCCTTGGACAGCACCTACTTCTCTCTTCTCGGCTTCAACCAAAAATAACCGTCACGCCCACACTCTTCTCTCTACCAAACCAACAACCTTCACTGAAAATCCTAAAAGACTCACGGCCATAAGTAACAAAACAAACAAACCGACCCAAAAATAGTCCCCCTAGACTACCCAACCAACTGCCGAATAAACTCCCCAAAACTGTCCAGGTTACTACCGCAAAACAGCCAATATTTCCCTTCTAAAATCACCAAAAATCAGTCCCAAACAGCCGCACCCCTCACTGCCTTTCACAGCCGCAAACTGCACCCACTGCACCACCCAAACTGCACGCAAATTACACTCACTGCACTGCCCAGTTTCGCCGCATAAACAACCACTGAAATAGGCCAGAATTCACCCCAAAACTACATCAAAAACTGCCCCCAGACAGTGACAAAACCAATGCCCAAAACAGTCCCACATCACCGCAAAACAGTGAGCCAATACCGCGACCAGAAACACCGCAAAACGGAGTAAAAACAGCAGCCCGAACAGCAAAACAGTGAGGAAAGATGTTGAGTTGGTGAACCAAAAGAGTTGCGGATCATTCACCCTTCTAACGGACGTGTAACGCCCTTTCTTGAGACGACAAAAGAGGTTAGACCTGAGGGCACCCTTTAATTTATTATCTTTCGTTTATTTTATTTACTTTAGAAATATTATCGCATGAGAGTCGTTTGAGGCATGATGTGATTGTTGGATGAGCGGAATGTGTGTTCCCTTTTGTGGTTTATAGGATGGAAACCCGGACGTAAATTCCGTAGCCGAATCCGAATGGACGGTAGTGCAGTTTGAACTCGGGATACAACGCCACGTACCACTTAAGAGACACGTATTTCGTCTCATCCAAACTTGTGTTTGAGCATGTTGTAGTTCGTAGGTTATTTATTTGTTATTAAAGCATGATTAGGTTGTCTACATGTTATTTGTCTTAAGCATGATTTAGTCAATAGAAAGTTATTTCTTTATGCATGATTAGGTTGTTTTTTACATTAGGGATTTAATTTATATTTATGCTTAGATTCTTATTTATTTTCCGCATTAGATAATTGAGCATGTTTGTGTGATGATTGTATGTTATTGCGTGTTTGCCGTCATGATAACTTACTTTGAAGTATGCGAACTTAGATATAGGTTCTCATTGTTATTATTATGCATGCGAACTTAGGCGTAGATTACCCTTGAGCATGAATGTTGAATAGATTCGGTTAGTTTATTGCACAAATCATATCATCACAAGTGACATAAGTAAGGGACCATTCCGAACCCAACGGTTTGAGGTCTTCCCTTGCGAGGGGTGAGTGCGGCCTTAAATCTTTGTCCCGGTTCACATCGGGTGGCGACTCCATGTTATTTCGTACTCCCAACTAGGCCGGCCGAGGCCCACGACGTCAGATTTTGGAAGGAATCCAGGGAATGAATCCCAGGGCCGAGGCCCACGTCGTCAGAATTTTGGAATGAATCCAGGGAATGAATCCCAGGGCCGAGGCCCATGTCATATCAATTTGGGGGCGAGGCCCACGTAAGTATCAGTTTGAGGGCGAGGCCCACATCAGATATCAGTTTCAGTTTTGCCGGGTATGACACTCTGGGGGTGAGGCACACATACGTATCAGTTAGGGGGCGAGGCCCAAATCAGTATCAGTTTGAGGGCGGGGCCCATAATCAACATCAGTCTAGGGGCGAGGCCCATAACAGTATCAGTATGGGGGCGAAGCCCACTACATCATCATCATATTTAGAGCGAGGTCCCTATTGTCAGCGGTATTGGGTCGAGATGCGTGCCCAGGGTCGAGGTGCCCCCGTTGTCGGTTATAGTTCCGAGTCGAGATGCGTGCCCAGGGTCGAGGTGCCCACTACATCATCATATTCAAGGCGAGGTCCCTATTGTCAGCGGTATTAGGTCAAAATGCGTGCCCAGGGTCGAGGTGCCCCCGTTGTCGGTTGTAGTTTCGGGTCGAGATGCGTGCCCAGGGTTGAGGTGCCCACTACATCATCAGCTTGAGGGCGAGGTCCCTATTGTCAGCGGTATTGGGTTGAGGTGCCCAGGGTCGAGGTGCCCCCGTTGTCGGTTGCAGTTTCGGGATGTGTCCCAGGGTCGAGGGCCCACTGCATCATCATCACAGTTCACATTCGGTGGTTCGGGAACAAATCCCAGAGGTCGAGCGCCTCGCCACCATATCTACTACATCATCAAATCGGTTCAAAGCAGCGGGCAAACAAGGTGGCAGCTGGCGAGCCAGGTAAGTGAAAATGCATTGCATAACTTTGATAGGATTGTCACTGTTACATATTGCATAAGTCCCATCAAAGTGGGGGCGACTGTAGGCACTTCATTTTTGCATATTAGCCCGATGATGAGTCTCGTATGGAGACACTACCTCTTTAGTTGTGAAAGCCGCGGGAAACGGACGTTGGAAGGGTAAGTTGGAAATCAGTATTTTCGTTAGAGTTAACTCGCTTGTTTCGCTTCGGGTTCGCTTGTTGGACCTCTATTTTAAAACACACCAAACCTATTAAATCACATCCAAAATAATTAAAACATTTAAAACACATCTCCCAAATTAAATAATTAAAACCAATTAAATTGAAATTAAATTAAAATTAATTAAAACCAATTAATTTAAATTCCAAAATTAAAATAAATCCATTCCTAAATTACATAAATCTCCCACCAATTTAAAGAAATTCTCCACCAAAATATAAAATTCTTACCTTAAATAATTAAATTAGACACACACACATTTGTTTCCTAATAAACCCATGCAGAAACCCTAACCCTACCCTCTCACTATATAAACAACAACAAACCCTAAAAATTCTCTTCTCCCTCACGGCTCTTCTTCCTCACAAATAACCCTTCAACGACATCTCTCCTCCACTGGACCTCTCTCTCGGCAGGGACAATCAAAAAAGAGAAAACCCTAAATCCCTCTCGCCATCTCTCTCTTTCCCCACGTTCACTAGGTTTGATCAAGAAGAGAAAACCCGGATCCAGACTCACGCTCTTCCTCTCTTTTTGCTCTCTAACCTCACGAACAAAAAACCCTAAAATACACAGCCCACAAAACAGCTCATTCACCTCTTTAGCCTCTCTTTTCTTTCCCCTCACCCTTCACATAGCCATCACACGTCAAGACCCATAACCAGATCTCCCTCTAAACCCACGACACTCACAAGAAAATAAACGTCAGCACCGACAACCCTTCATCATATTACACTCACGGGCCACTCTATTCTCTCCACACTTGACTCCATCATGCACTGATACAGCCACGATCAACACCTGCCTCTTCACGCCTAGCCTACCAACCTCAACTTCACGTCATCTTGCCCACTCAATTCGTAAGCCCTCACACACCAAAATCTCCTTCACGCTTAGCCTACCCGTAATTCACGACCTCACATCACTCAACCGACTCAAGAGAACCCTAATAGCCCTCAAGTCCACTCAAGCACGAAAAGACCACACAAAGCCACCTCACACCATTCCTCGACACATAAACAAAGTCACTAAGCCGAGCAAGCAAAGCAAAAAAAAAAACGAAGCCAAGAGCACGCCCTTGGACAGCACCTACTTCTCTCTTCTCGGCTTCAATCAAAAATAACCGTCACGCCCACACTCTTCTCTCTACCGAACCACAACCTTCACTGAAAATCCCAAAAGACTCACGGCCATAAGTAACAAAACAAACAAACCTACCCAAAAATAGTCCCCCTAGACTACCAACCAACTGCCGAATAAACTCCCCAAACTGTCCAGGTTACTACCGCAAAACAGCCCATATTTCCCTTCTAAAATCACCAAAATCAGTCCCAAACAGCCGCACCCCTCACTGCCTTTCACAGCCGCAAACTGCACCCACTGCACAACCCAAACTGCACGCAAATTACACTCACTGCACTGCCCAGTTTCGCCACATAAACAGCCCCTGAAACAGCCCAGAATTCACCCCAAAACTGCATCAAAAACTGCCCCCAGACAGTGACAAAACCACTGCCCAAAACAGTCCCACATCACCGCAAAATAGTGAGCCAATACCGCGACCAGAAACACTGCAAAACGGAGTAAAAACAGCAGCCCGAACAGCAAAACAGCGAGGAAAGATGTTGAGTTGGTGAACCAAAAGAGTTGCGGATCATTCACCCTTCCAACGGACGTGTAACGCCCTTTCTTGAGACGACAAAAGAGGTTAGACCTGAGGGCACCCTTTAATTTATTATCTTTCGTTTATTTTATTTACTTTAGAAATATTATCGCATGAGAGTCGTTTGAGGCATGATGTGATTGTTGGGAGAGCGGAATGTGTGTTCCCTTTTGTGGTTTATAGGATGGAAACCCAGACGTAAATTCTGTAGCCGAATCCGAATGGACGGTAGTGCGGTTTGTACTCGGGATACAACGCCACGTACCACTTAAGAGACACGTATTTCGTCTCATCCAAACTTGTGTTTGAGCATGTTGTAGTTCGTAGGTTATTTATTTGTTATTAAAGCATGATTAGGTTGTCTACATGTTATTTGTCTTAAGCATGATTTAGTCAATAGAAAGTTATTTCTTTATGCATGATTAGGTTGTTTTTTACATTAGGGATTTAATTTATATTATGTTTAGATTCTTATTTATTTTCCGCATTAGATAATTGAGCATGTTGTGTGATGATTGTATGTTATTGCGTGTTTGCCATCATGATAACTTACTTTGAAGTATGCGAACTTAGATATAGGTTCTCATTGTTATTATTATGCATGCGAACTTAGGCGTAGATTACCCTTGAGCATGAATGTTGAATAGATTCGGTTAGTTTATTGCACAAATCATATCATCACAAGTGACATAAGTAAGGGACCATTCCGAACCCAACGGTTTGAGGTCTTCCCTTGCGAGGGGTGAGTGCGGCCTTAAATCTTTGTCCCGGTTCACACCGGGTGGCGACTCCATGTTATTTCGTACTCCCAACTAGGCCGCGAGCCTAGAACTGCGGTGTCAAGTTCTGTGTCCTACAATTATAAGAAATTGGATTTCGACGCAGAATTAAAATTAGATTTTAATTCGGTCGAACGAATTAATTTATAATTAATTCGTTAGCGACATGAATAGTGATTTCGCTAGGCGCAATCATTTAATTACGACGCGACGGAAAATTCGTTAATTTGGAATTAGCGAACCCGAGCCCGAGAGTGATTGCGAGCGCATTCGCATTTCGAATTCGAGTGCGGCACGCAAGTCACATCAAGCGTCAAATCACTAGTCGCGTCAATTGTCAAATCAATTGTCACTTTGAGTGATGTGACTTGACAACATGTCACTTTATTAAAGTGATGTGATGTGACTTAAAGTAAAAGAAAAAGTGATGGGTGAAAAGGTGAAAAGCATTGATTGTCTTTTGCTTTTTGTTTTTTGCTATAAAGAAAATGTTTAATATATATATATTTATTTGTTTTTGGAAAATAAATAAAAAGATATATGTATTTTCTTTTCTTTTCCCTCTTTTAGAAGATTCGGTCCTCTCTCTCTCCTCATTCATGATCTCTCATCTCCCTCTCTTTTCTTCTTCTTCATCTCACGGCTTCAAGCCGATTTCTTCTTGTCTTTGTTCTGGTTTGACCGAGCATTTGAGAAGCAAATGAAGAAGACAAGTGCTAGCACACACCTTGGGTTATACATAGGTGATAGGGAAACGAATTTGTGAGCTTGGAAAGCTTGAAGCTTGGAGCTTCAATGGAGTCTTGCATGGCCGATTTTGGAGCATCAAAAACAGCCCCCAACCGAGCAGTCCACTGTCAAGGAGAGCTACTGCCGAACTCAATGGAGGACGAAAATGGCTTGTGTTCTTCTTCGCATCAAAACCGACCATTGTGAGTATATTCCGCACCTCCTATGTTGTGTATTCATGCGTTTTCTTGCTTGATTTGTTGATCTTGGGACATATATTAGAACTCAACATATTATGTATTTAGAATGCATGTTTAAGGGTGTATGATGATGAGACCTTAACAAAGATAATTAAATTGGTAGCCAATTTGCACGCGAAAAACCCTCGTTAAATATCAAGCGTTTATTTTCCTTCCATTGAGTGATTCTTACTCAAGATCCGAGATTGGCAGGGGTTGTTGGCCAAAGTCAAACCCTTGTCCGTCGAAGATGTGTTTTAATCATGAGGTTTTGTTCCGTATGGTGTGTCTTGTCCAAGTTGTGGTTTGTTGGCCAAAGTCAAGACCACTTCTTATCCATCGACATTGATTACGAAGCTTCCATGGTCAATGGGTCCACGCTTGACTGGGATCACTAGGTTTGTTGTGCCAAAGCCAAGGCCTAGTTGATTCAGAGGAAAAAGGTTAGGGTATACATTCGATGTATAGGCATATATTAGATATATGTTTGGGACTTGGATGTCCACCTACTGGATCTAGGAGTTGGATGAGATCCAATTGATCTTCGAGATCTACCTAGTTAATTATCATACAATTTGTTGGCCAAAGTCAAGATTGTGTGATATTTAACGGGATCCTAGCCCACTAGGAAACACGGTTTCCCGAGTACTCGACAGAGGGTTAGAGGCTCGATGAAAAATAGTGGGAGGCAAGAATTGAATTTGCAATATTCGTTCAATTACTCGCCATACGCGGTCAATCAAATATCACTCGTCATATAAATTAAATGTTAGTTGGACTAATATTTAAATTGTTGTTTTAATAAACAGTTGGACTGTATTATAGTTGATTATATATAATTGGATTATATTAATCAATATATTTGAATTAATTAATTTCAGTTTACAGTGATTTTATAATTGGATTATAGTAATCAATGTAATTGAGGTTAATTAATTTGGATTATATTTGATTATATAGTTGGACTATTATAATCATTATAATATATATAGTACCACTAATCGTTGATTAAATAGTTGGACTATTGTAATCAAGATAAAATTGAAAAGTTGGATATTTAAAATATAATCTGGGATTAAAATTTTTAAATGATTTAATTCTCAAATTGGGAATAAATAATAGGTTACTTATTTGATAAAATAAGTTATTATACCTTAAGCCCATAATTAAGCAAATAAGTAGAGCATAAAATCTTTGGAAGATTTATGTGATGATGACTTAGTGCTTAATTAAGATACTTATCATAAATCTATCTTTAGATTTAAAAGTATTAAATTGCAATTAATAATTCTTAGAGAATTGATTTGACTATTCTAGAGGTGAAAAGTCAAAGTTTGCAATTGGGCGTGTTGCACAAGGTGCACATCGTTTCGATATTCCGAAACCCAAGGCTTGGCCAAAGGTTTGTGAAATATTGAAAAGATAATTGACATATCCCAAAGTGACTACCATTTGGATATGGAAGACACGAAGGAATTAAAGAAAGGGCAAGGCTCTGACTTTAAAATATTTGTCAAAGTTATGTTCACTACTAGTATTGAAATTGGATTTTAAATACTTAGTGTGGTACATAATATATATGTATTGATGTTCAGAATCCGCTATGAGCTGGATACTGACTTCAAGCCGAGATTTCTTTGCGAATCGGAAACGGGATGAAAGTCGCTGTTTCGATCGTAGATACCTAAGTTTAGGAACTACCCTTCGGGTGTGTACTTAAATTAGGAACTGTTATAATGTAACTAGTTTGACTAGAGACATTATCTCTATATCAGTGTTTAATCCATTGTGGATAAACCTTTATATTATAGAACACTAAGTGTTTTATTATATAAAAATGATACTGAGATATATACATTATATGTAAATAACAGAATTTATATTTTGAATATAAATAAAATCTCAACAAACATATAAAATGACAAATAAATAGCTCAAATTGATTTGATCAATAAAGACTTATTTGTGGCATTGTTGTGTAGGACACAATTAAACGAGACTCGTATATCCACACTTTTGAAGAGTGGGTACTAGGACTGATTTGACTATTCAAATAAGGTCTGCAAAATCTAGTTTATTAGGTAAAGTACCTAAAATACTATTTACTTGGTAATAGTATAAGGGCCACCGATCTGTTAGCCCTATTCATGGTGAGTTAGTGGGCCCATATCTAGCTAAGCTAGATGTGAACATGAATATTTCGTGACCTTAACGGATGTGGCATCACGTTATGGTTATGTGTTTCTTTTGAAGAACACAAATCGGAAACTTTAGAGTTTCGACACGAAATAGAAAAATAGATCGGCTATAGTATCATTCCGCCACGGTGGACCGTAATGGAAAAATACTTAAGCAGTAAGTTTCATACGTACATGAAAGAGTACGGTATTCTTTCATATGAGGACTCCTCCCGAGACACGTCAGTTAGACGTTTGTGTGTCCGAACTAAAACCGAATTTTGTTGGACATGATAAGGTTTATCACGAGTCGCTCTGAGCTACTGTTTCCTTCAATAGGATATGTATTAACAGTGCAAAACTTATTTAGAATAAGGTTCCTATAAATCTGTTTGACAGATGTCATATAGGATATGAACAGGGAAAGAAACGAGGTTTCTCATTCCTGATAATTTGGGTATGCCAGGCATAACGTTTGGATGATACCAAACTAAAAGACCCAAATTGGATAAGTGCCAATATAGGTTATCCTAAGGGAACCATAAGTATAGTACTTATAAATCTCACATGAGAACAATATGATTGTTGCTCACCATGCGGTTTTCCTGAGAGGAATACCGATATGCAGTGGTCAGTGGGAGGATAGTGATACTCGATGAAAATCGGAGTAATACTGTTCTAGGCACGAAGTCCTTAATGGAATACAAATAGTTCATCTATGATGAATCTATACCATTAATCTTCAATACACAAGAAACTAGTAGATCGGATAGAGTCAGAAAACAACCTAGGGTATGGGTTTCTGATCTAACCCCATAAAGATGTCAATCTTATGGAGGTGTACCATCCGACTACGTTTTGAGGAAGTGTGATACGAAGTATCGACTCCCTATTATGGCAAAGTTCCGTGAGTCCGAAATGGATTCCATGTATAACAACTATTTTGGATACTAGTTGTTGTACCACAAGGCATTGTGCCTATTGGTATTAAACGTCTCAGGAAGACATACATGGAAGGCAACATACCAACGTACAAAGCTGGGCTTTTGACAGAAAGGTATCGTTATCAACATTGTGTTAATAACGGTTCAACCTTTTACCTGTTGCCACTGTAAATCCATTTTGAAGATGCTTGTAGATAACTGCGTATTTCATTTATGAAATGTGTCAGTTATAGTTCGAAATCGCTTTCCTGAAAAGGAAACCTTTTGGAGAATGTTTATAACATTCTGACGATTTTGTATAACCGACAAACAAGGTTTGCGGGTTATTCGATCCATGTTTGGATTGAAGCAAGCATAAGGTTCTTGGAACTGACGTTTTGAAATAATCATAATGATTTATGATTTGACTCAAAACGAAATAATTCTTGTGTATATATGGAGGTTAGTGAGAGGGCACTGACAGTTAAAATTCCCATAAAATAATTGGTGAAAGCTTGGCTTTCATAGATATTCTTTCAATAGAAATTCTCCGTAGAATTCCAGGGAGTAACAACCTTTATTCAAGGAATAAAGATCTACTGGGATAGATTTGGAGTTGTTAACACTCTCTGGGAAATTGTACATTTAAAATGTACTTGTATTGGTGTCTCATACGCTTCGAGCATATGGAGTCACGATCAGGTCAATCCAAGTGATAGTCACTGGATTGAAGTTAAGAACATCTGTTAGTATCTTAGAGAACTAAATATGATGTCTTAAACTATGGAGAAATAGAACTTGAAGTGACTGGGATCACTGCTGCAAGTTTCCAAACAATTAAATATTACAGTACTATAAAAGTTTGAACACTGGGACAGTGAGCTGGAATTATTCCGAGCAAGATAACTGTTGCCGAATAAACAACAAATGCGGATTATTGCTACAGCTGAGGCAGCAATAGAAGCCATTTGGATCGAAAATAAATCTAATTAGATTAGATATAGTTCTGTTAGCAGCTGAGCTAGGCGTCAGCACATGCTAAGGAATTAAAGGTCTCATCGACGATCCAGATATATACTTATATATCATCTGATTCATTCGGATCATACATCGTGGCGATGTGATGATCGTATAAATCACGTCAAATGATAATCAAACAAATCCGCTGACGAAAACCTTCCTCAGCAATTTGAGCGAACCGTACATAGTTCGGGTGTGGGACACTTGAGTGACTGGCTATGTGCCAAGTGGGAGAATGTTGGACAAAATGACCCATAGCGTCACTATTTGCACAGATCATTGTGTTGTTGTAGCAAATTAACTATGTTACAAGGAAATTGCACTCTCATCATTTGTGATTAGATCACCATAGATATATAAATGAAGAGAGGTCCCTATGATTAGTTCCTGGACTGAGAATGATATGAGACAGTATCCGTCCCCGAAGGATTAATCATTAAGTATCCCTAGCCGGGTAGTATTATCGAGACTGGACATCGATAATGCGGAATAGGCTAGTATTGCATTTGTGTGCGTTGTGAGGGCACAACGGCATAGTTCTCATATATATAAGTATTGGATACTTATGCAAGTGCGATAGGAGGTCGTGTTTCACCGATGGTACGGGAAACAGCTTCGCTCTGGATAGACCCCTCGGAATCCCATTGGTATTATGACTATGTGTCTATGGGAGGCCGAAATCAAGGTAGGTGTGTTATAGTCTTAACTTGAGACTTACATCGCTAATACTTACGATAATCGATAGAGATTGGTCTTGGTGGTACAGGGCTTTAACCGGTTCTGCGTACACCACTTCTGGGTTTATCAGAGAGTCGTAGTGTATTGGGTGTGATGTCAATACGGAAGTATCACTTCATTCATATTGGAGATGATGTCACGCAGGATACGGTACTAGTGCTCTTGAGTGTTGCGCAACCAATCGAGATATTGTGACCAGGTCATGAATATCCGATTATAGAGACTATGTTACCAGGCATCCGATATGTGCTTCGGACGGGGTAGACACTTATCCAGCCCCAGCCCTAGCACGTGACTATCCGATACTGGGCCGATATGCACAATACAATCGTATACTACGCTTGATACAGATCTTAATATTCTTCAATGGATATTCGGAGAATTGGGTAGACTTGGTGCTTTGCTAGGAGTCGACCTTGTCTCGTAAATCGGTAAAATGTAGTACTTGGTACGTACGTGATTCGGATACTCCGACGACCGTATTTACTGCCAACTTATCCGGGGATCTCATGGGTCGCTTCCCGATAATCCACCGATGACGCACAACTCGCACTCTTGAATAATCTGGGATATATAGTAGAGAGAGAAAATTAATCTTGGATTAATTACAGAGATATTTTATCTAGGATAAAATATCGTCTAGAGAGAGATAACGATTAATTTGGAATTAATTGGTAAATTATATATTCGATATATTAAATGAAATTAGATTTCGACGCGGAATTAAAATTAGATTTTAATTCGGGCGAACGAATTAATTTAGATTAATTCGTTAGCGATGTGAATAGTGAATTCGCTAGGCGTAATCATTTAATTACGACGCGACGGAAAAATCGTTAATTTGGAATTAGCGAACCCGAGCCCGAATGTGATTGCGAGCGCATTCGTATTTCGAATTCGACTGTGGCAACGCAAGTCGCATCAAGCGTCAAATCATTCGTCACATCAAGCGTCAAATCAAATGTCGCTTTGAGTGATGTGATTGATTGATGTGATTGATTGATTGAAAGACATGTCACTTTATTAAAGTTGATATGACTTAAAGTTGATGTGCATAGTGTTTGCCTTTATTGTTTGACCTTTTAAATGCAAATTCAAGTGAAATTCTTTTGAAATTCACTCAAGTATATAAGATATACTTCAAATGCAAATCAACTTTAAGTCATATCAACTTTAATAAAGTGACATGTCTTTCAATCAATCAATCAAATCAATCAATCACATCACTCAAAGTGACATTTGATTTGACGCTTGATGTGACGAATGATTTGACGCTTGATGCGACTTGCGTTGCCGCAGTCGAATTCGAAATACGAATGCACTCGCAATCACATTCGGGCTCGGGTTCGCTAATTCCAAATTAAAAATTTTTCCGTCGCGTCGTAATTAAATGATTACGCCTAGCGAATTCACTATTCACGTCGCTAACGAATAAATTAGATTTTAATTCATTCGCCCGAATTAAAATCTAATTTTAATTCCGCGTCGAAATCTAATTTCATTTAATATATCGAATATATTAATTTACCGATTAATTCCAAATTAATCGTTATCTCTCTCTAGACGATATTTTATCCTAGATAAAATATCTCCGTAATTAATCCTAGATTAATTTTCTCTCTCTACTATATAATCCCAGATTATTCAAGAGTGCGAGTTGTGCGTCATCGGTGGATTATCGGGAAGCGACCCATGAGATCCCCGGATAAGTTGGCAGTAAATACGGTCGTCGGAGTATCCGAATCACGTACGTACCAAGTACTACGTTTTACCGATTTATGAGACAAGGTCGACTCCTAGCAAAGCACCAAGTCTACCCAATTCTCCGGACATATCCATTGAAGAATATTAAGATCTGTATCAAGCGTAGTATACGATTTTATTGTGCATATCGGCCCAGTATCGGATAGTCACGTGCTAGGGCTGGGGCTGGATAAGTGTCTACCCCGTCCGAAGCACATATCGGATGCCTGGTAACATAGTCTCTATAATCGGATATTCATGACCTGGTCACAATATCTCGATTGGTTGCGCAACACTCAAGAGCACTAGTACCGTATCCTGCGTGACATCATCTCCAATATGACTGAAGTGATACTTCCGTCTTGACATCACACCCAATACACTACGACTCTCTGATAAACCCAGAAGTGGTGTACGCAGAATTGGTTAAAGCCCTGTACCACCAAGACCAAAGTCTATCGATTATCGTAAGTATTAGCGATGTAAGTCTCAGGTTAAGACTATACACACCTACCTTGATTTCGGCCTCCCATAGACACATAGTCATAATACCAATGGGATTCCGAGGGGTCTATCCAGAGCGAAGCTATTTCCCGTACCATCGGTGAAACACGACCTCCTATCGCACTTGCATAAGTATCCAATACTTATATATATGAGAACTATGCCGTTGTGCCCTCACAACGCACACAAATGCAATACTAGCCTATTCCGCATTATCGATGTCCAGTCTCGATAATACTCCGGCTAGGGATATTTAATGATTAATCCTTCGGGGACTGATACTGTCTCATATCATTCTCAGTCCAGGAACTAATCATAGGGACCTCTCTTCATTTATATATCTATGGTGATCTAATCACAAATGATGAGAGTGCAATTTCCTTGTCACATAGTTAATTTGCTACAACAACACAATGATCTGTGCAAATAGTGACGCTATGGGTCATTTTGTCCAACAAGCTTTGTTCCATATCGTATGTCTTGGGCGGTTGTGACTTGTTGGCCAAAGTCAAGGTCACTTCTAGTTCATCGACTTCGATTACGAAGCTTTCCCACTGTCAATGGGTCACGCTTAACTGGAATCATTAAGTTTGTTGAGCCAAAGCCAAGGCTTAGTTGATTCAGAGGAAATAGGTTAGGAAATATATTGGATATATTTACATATATTGGATATATGTTTCGGACTTGGAGGTCCACCTACTGGATCTAGGAATTGGATGAGATCCAATTGATCTTAGTGATCCACCTAGTTAAGTTTCATACAGCTTGTTGGCCAAAGTCAAGGTTGTGTGTTATTTAACGGGATCCTAGCCCACTAGGAAACTAGGTTTCCCGAGTACTCAACAGAGGGTTAGAGGCTCGCCGAAAAATAGTGGGAGGTTAGTATTAAATTTGCAATATTCGTTTAATACTGGCTAATACATGCTTTTTATTTTTCGTCATTAAATTTATATATATTAATTGGACTAATATTCAATTGTTGTTTTAATTGAACAGTTGGACTGTATTCAAACTGCTTCATTTGTAGTTGGTTATATAATTAGACTATAGTAATCAATACATTTGAATTTAACCAATCATTTATAGTTGGTTATTTAGTTAGACTATAGTAATCATTAAATTTGATTATACCTGAAATCATTGATTGGATAGTTGGACTATAGAAATCAAGATGACCTGAAATATTAGCGTCAAAGGACATAATCCTGGGTGAAAATGTCTTTAACGACTTTAATTTTCCAGATTGGGAAAAGAATCTCAGGATAGTCCTGGGAGCTGAGAAGTTACTCTATTTGATAGAGAAACCTCTCGGGCCTGAGCCCGGAGTTGAGCAAATAGTAGAGCATGAGCTTTGGAAGACTCATCGTGATGATAACTTTAGTGCTCAATCTGTTATGCTTGCTGCAATGACTCTTTAATTTCGTCATCAGAACTAAGGATTAGATCCTTATATCATGATGTTGAAATTAAAGGATCTTCATAGATCTAACCTTAGATCTTAGAAGTACGAATTGCGAAATAAGCTATTTCACTCGCGTATGTCAGAGGGTACATCTGTCGAGCACTAGGTGTCACAGATTATTACTAACATCAAACAGCTAGGTTAGCTGGGCATTACCTATGAGGCCGAGACTTCTATAGATCTGATCTTACAGTCCCTACCTAAATGCTGGGGCGTGTTCATCATGAACCAAGAGATAACTCTTGGAGAGTTAATGGCTATGCTTAAGGAGGCAAAGCCAGAGCTTCCAAAAGGGCAAGAAGCACAAGGCGTATTTTACTTCGACATTCCAGAAGGCCAAGGCTTGGCCGAAAGCTTATGGGGGTGTGAAGAAAATGGCAAGGCTAAATCGTCAGTCTTTAGGGAAGACAAATGACATATCCCAAAATGTCTGCAAATGGGGTCACTAGAAGCGTGACTGCCGTATGGACAAGACAGACATGAAGGAAGTGAAGGTGGGGCAAGACTCAGGCTTCAGATATGTTTGTTATAAACATATCCACTACTAGTTTTAAGAATTGAATTTTGATATTGGATGTGCTACATAAATATATATAGTGATGTGCAGAATCTGTTGATTAGCAGGAGACTGGCTTTAGATAAAATCGACCTGCGAGTCTGAAACGGGACGAGAGTCGCTGTTTTGGCCGTAGAAACCTAAGTTTTGGAACTGCCATTAGGGCATGTACTTAAATTAGGAAACTGTTATAATGTACCTAGTTTGACTAAAAATATTATCTCTATATCTAGTACAACCCGTTGAGGGTATACCTTTATGTTTTAGAACACCGGGCGTTTTGTTTATAAAGATGATATTGAGATATGCACATTAGATGTGAATAAATGTCCTTATATTTTGAATATAAATGAATCTCAAACATATAACATGACAAACAAAAGGCTCAAACTGAGTAAATCAGATGAGACATATTTGTGGCCTTGTTGTCTCGGACACATTAACAAGACTTGTATATCTACACTTTCGAAGAGTGGATACTAGGACAGATTTGATCCTAATTCAAATGATGTATGCGAATATTGTTTATTAGGCAAAGTGCCTAAAACACCTTTTATTAGTAAAGGTACAAGTGCCACCGATCTGTTAGCCCTCGTTCATAGTGACGTAAGTGGGCCTATGTCTAGCTAGGCTAGAGGTGGATATGAATACTTTGTAACCTTTACGGATGTGACACCGCGTTACAGTTATGTGTATCTTATGAAACACAAGTCGAAAACCTTTGAGTAATGTAGGACACAAATGTTGGACGACGCTGTTCCGAGCTCGCGGCCCGGTCGGGAGTACGGAGTAGCCCACGGGGACTAAACCGGACATAGAGTCGCCACCCGGTGTGAATCGGGAAAATGATTTAAGGCCGCACTCACCCCTCGCAAGGGAAGACCTCAAACCGTTGGGTTCAGAATGGTCCCTTACTTATGCCACTTGTAATGATATGATTTGTGCAATAATTTAATCGAATCTAGCAACATATATTTCCAAGGGTAATCTATTCCTAGGTTTGCATGTATAAAATAAATCATCATGATGGCAAACATACGATATCATACAATAATCTCATGAACATGTTGAATCATAAAACAAGAAAAATAAATAACAACCTAATCATGAATGTAAATTGAATGCCTACTGCGAAAGAAGATAACCAAATCATCCATAGAGGAATAACGTACTAACAGCTAAATCATGGTTAAGAACCAAGTAACATACTAACAACCTAATCATGCTTGAATACCATCTCACGAACACATCAATTAGATAAATACGGGAATACAAATAGATGATAACAGTAAAAGTATCAATAATGGAATGATATGATTAATTACATGATACAAGAGGAATCACCCAAGAAGCAATTATGCATGAAATGTGATGAAAAGGAATCAGTTCAGTGTATATGCGTTCGTAAATGCGTTCGAACAGTAAATAGAAGGTTCGCGTTCGTATAGCATTTGAGAACGCGTTCGAATGGGACAAGACCTGATGAAACAAAATGCACGCGCGTTCGAGTAGCGTTCGTAAACGAATTCGAATAGTAAATAGAAGGTTCGTGTTTGTATAGCATTTGAGAATGCGTTCGAACGGGACGAGACCTGATGAAACAAAATGCATGCGCGTTCGAGTAGCGTTCGTAAACTCGTTCGAACGAGAAACAGAAGGTCCGCATTCGTATAGCATCCGAGAACGCGTTCGAATGAGACATGACTTGATGCATGATAGACAACGCAAACACATACACAGATGCACAATGTAGGACCCCGTGTGCCTGATTGAACTCATTCTCATTCAATCGAGTATACCTCATCCGGTGTGGCAAAACATCATGGTAAAGGTAGCCTTTAGGAATTTTCCCTCGAATAGAGGACCTTTAATCCACCCTAGTTAGCCCATGCGCATTAGAATGCAATGCATACAAATGAATAAAACATTTATGTGGAAATCCATATGTCCGATTAAACATATCTCACATTCAATCAAACATACTTCATCCGAGTGGCAAAACATCGTGGTAAAGGTAGCCCTTTAGGCATTTTCCCTCGAACAGAGGACTTTTAATCCACCCTAGTTAGCCCATGCGCATTACATTACAATGAATATAAAATAAAGACAACAATGTAGGACTTCGTATACTCGATTGAACATATCTCATGTTCAACCAAACATTCTTCGTCCGGCGCGGCAAAGTATTGTCGTAAAGGAAGCCTTTTGGACTTTTCTTCCCTCAAATAGAGAACCTTTAGACCAACATACTAAGGCCATGCGCACTATATCATCAATACACAAACAAATAACGTGCAGAAAGTAAAGCGAAAATGACTAAATCATGCTTAAACACAAAGTTGGATGAAACGAAATATGTGTCTCTCAAGCGGTACATGGCGTTGTATCCCGAGTACAGAATGCACTACGGTCCGTTCGGATTCAGCTATGGAATTTACGTCCGGGTTTCCATCTGATATACCACAAGAAAGACCATACATTTCGTTCATCCGGAATTCACATCATGCATCAATCCATAATACTCACATGTAATAAAGTATTAAAATAAATGAAAAAAAAAGAAAAAAAAATGAGAGATAATAATAAAGAAGGTGCCCTCAAGTCTAACCTCTTAGGTCGTATCTCGAAAGCGTGTTACACGGCCGTCGGAAGGGTTGATGCTCCGCAACTCCTCTGGTTCACTGGTCCACTGCTCTCGTCTATTGCCTCGCGGTTTTGGGTCGTCATTTCCTATGTTTTGTTGTTGTTCTCACTGTATTTGGTGTATTAATAGATTGTTTTTGCGGTTTAAAGGGGGTTGGGGCTGCTGTCTTGCGTGGTTGTTTAAGGGTTTTAAAGTGCAGTTTTTGTTCACTATTTTAGGTGATTTTGGCTACTGTTTTGGGGTATTTGGGCTGCAATTTTTGTTGCGGCAATGGGGGCTATTTTGGTTTTATGATTTTCGGTGGAGGCTTGCTGTTTTAGGGGTGTGATCTTCGGCTATTGAGAGTGAGGAAGGAGAAAAGAATTATATGTTGCTTATGGCTTGTGTTATGCGTGAATTGACTAGGGGGCAAGGGTACTAATGCTTTACAGAATTTCTTGTGATTTGTATGTATGTGCTAGGGTGTGAAAGGTTGGCTTAGGCTTCTTTTTATAGGCACAGGCTAGGGTTTCTAAGGTTTGAATAGGAATAGTGTCTCACAAGGAAAAATCTTCTTGAGTTAGGGGGGAGATTTGGTTTGATTGGGAAGATGATACATTTGATTTCTTTATTTAGGTATGTGAATTATTTAAATTGGGATGTGATTTATTTAATTTAGGAATGATATTATTTTAATTTGTGATATGTTTTAAATGTTTTAATTATTTTTGGGTGGGTTTTGGTGGGCTAATTGGGCTTGGGCGTGAGGCTAGCAAAAAAACTAGAAGTACCGACACCATTCGAACGCTGCACGAACACCCGCAATCTGCTTGATGTTCGAACATTTTCACGAATGTTGGACAGTTATGACCCATAGCATCACTATTTGTACAGATCATGGTGTTGTTGTACAAATTAACTATGTGACAAATGAAATTGCTCTTTTATCATTTGTGATTAGATCATCAAGATTATAAATGATGAAAGGTCCATATGATTAGTTCCAGATTGATAAGATATGAGACAATATCAATCCATGAAGGTTTAATCATTAAATATCCCTAGTCGTAGTATTATCGAGATTGTACATCGATAATGCAGAATAGACTAGTATTGCACTTGTGCGCGTTGTGGGAGCATAACGACATAGTTCTCATATATTTGGGTATAGGATACTCATGCAAGTGTAGTAGGAGGTTGTGTTTTACCGATGGTACGGAAAATAGCTTCGCTCTGGATAGACCCCTCAGAATTCCATTGGTAGTATGATTGTGTGTCTATGGAAGTCCGAATCAGGGTAGGTGTATTTGGTCTTAACCTGAGACTTGCACAGCTAATACTTGTGACAATCAATGTACTTTGGTTTTGGTTGTCCAGGGCTTTAACAGGTTCTGTGTAAGCCTCTTCTGGGTATATTGAGAATCGTAGTGTATTGTGTGTGATGTCGAGATGGAAGTATCACTCTAGTCATAGTGGAGATGATGATCACGTAGGATACGTAACTCGTTCTCTTATATGCCGCAGCTATCGGGATATTATGAGTAGGTCATGTTTATCCGATTATAGAGACTAGTTACCAGAGATCCGATATGTGCTTCGTACGGGGCAGACACATTTCCAGCCCCAGGCCTTGCACGTGACATCCGATACTGGATCGAAATACGCAATACAACGTATACTACGCCTGATATAGATCACATATTCCAGTAAGTATATTTATGGAGAATTGGGTAGGCATGATGATTTGCTAGAAGCCAGCCATGTCTTGTAAATCGGTAAAAACGTAGTACTAGGTACGTACGTGTTCGGATAGTCTGACGACTGGATTTACTGCCAACATATCCGGGGATCTCATGGGTCGCTTCCCGAAGATTCACCGATGACGTGTGACTCGCACTTTATTAATTTGGGATTAATTAATGAGAGAGAAAATTAATCTGGGATTAATTACAGAGATATTTTATCTGGGATAAAATATTAATTAAAGAGAGAATACGATTAATTTAGAATTAATCGATAAAATAATATATTCGATATATTATATGAAATTGGATTTCGACACGGAATTGAAATTAGATTTTAATTTGGGCGAACGAGTTAATTTAGAATTAATTCGTTAGCGACGAGAATAGTAATTTTGCTAGGCAAAGTTATTTAATTAAATTAGATTTAATTTCGTCGCAACGGAAAATTCGTTAATTTAGAATTAGCGAACCCGAGCCCGGGAGTGTTTGCGGGCGCACTCGCATTGCGAATTAAAGTGCGGCCCACAAGTCACATCAAGCGTCAAATCATTAATCAATCGATTGATGTGATGTCTAGTCACTTTGAGTGATGTGATAACTTGTCACTTGTGATTGATGGTGGTAGTTGGATGGCTTTAATGCCTTTGACTTTTTGAAATTCAAGTTTTTGATATATGTTTTAATTGATTTTGGAAATCAATTATCATATACACAAACCAACTTCTTCTCTCTCACTCTCTCCTCTCTCACGCCCATGGGGCTGTTTTCTTCTTCATTTTTTCTGTCACACCCGAGAATTTGAAGGAGAAGCAAAGGGAATTTTGTGGCAAAATTTCCAAGCTGCTAGCACACATTCGGGGTCTTGCGAAGGTGATAGGGAAACCGACTTGTGAGCTTGGAATCACAACACAAAGCTTGGAGCTTGGAGGACCAAGATGGCCGAATTTTGGAGGACAAAAATCTGCCCACTACTGTGAGCTTCATGGAGGAGGAAAAGAGTTTTTATTGTTCAACGCATCGCTCAACCAATCATTGTAAGTATTCCGTAACTTCTTTGATGTATTCACATGATTTTCATTGGTTGATTTGATCCCGGGACTATAGTAGAAACCCAACAGCGAACGCAGCACGAACGAAAGCAGTGAACATGTGAATTGGATCCGATGACATACTTATTTTGATTTTACCCTTCCGACATTCGTTTCCCGCGACTTTCGCAACCTAAAAAGTAGTGCCTCCGTACGAGACTCATCATCGGGACTTATATGTAAAAATGCAGTGCCTACAGTCGCCCCCACTTTGATGGGACTTGTGCAGTGTGTGACAATGACAATCCTATCAAAGTTGTGCAATGCATTTTTACTTACCTGGCTCGCCAGCTGCCACCTGACTTGCCTGCTGCTTCGAGCTGATTTAATGATGCAGTAGACCTCGATCTTGGGACGCATCCCAATAACTGCAACCAACAACGGAGGCCTCGACCCTGGGATGAATGCCAATACCGCTGATAATGTGGGTCACGACCTTGTGACGCATCCCCAAAACTGATGATGCAGGGGGCCAATGACCCTGGGACGCATCCCCAAAACTGATGATGTAAGGAGCCAACGACCCTGGGACGTATCCCGGTAACTGCAACCGACAACGGGGGCCTCGACCTTGGGATGCCTCCAGATAACATTGACAATGTGGGTCATGACCCTGGGACGCATCCCCAAAACTGATGATGTAGGGGGCCAACGACCCTGGGACGCATCCTGATAACTACAACCGATAACGGGGGCCTCGACCCTGGGACGCATCCCGATAACGTTGACAATGTGGGTCACGACCCTGGGATGCATCCCCAAAACTGCTGATGATGTGAGTCACGACCCTGTGACGCATCCCCAAAACTGCTGATGATGTGGGTCACGACCCTGGGACGCATCCGAAAACTGTTACTGATGTATGGGCCTCAAACTTGGGACTCATCCCCAAAACTGATACTGACAATGCTGATGTGGGCCTCGCCCCAAGGACTCATCCCAAAAACTGATGTTGATACTGATGTGGGCTTCGGCCCTAGGACTCATCCCCAAAACTGAAATTGATGTGGGCCTCGGCCCTATGACTCATCCCCAAAACTGAAACGGATGTGGGCCTCGGTCCTGGGACTCATCCCCAAACTGATGCTGATGTGGGCCTCGACCCTGGGACTCACCCCCAAAACTGAAATTGATGTGGGCCTCAGCCATATGACTCATCCCCAAAACTGAAACTGATGTGGGTCTCGGCCCTGGGACTCATCCCCAAACTGATACTGATGTGGGCCTCGACCATGGGACACATCCCCAAGCTGATACTGATATGGGCCTCGCTCCCAAACTGATGCGGATGTGGGCCTCACCCCTAAACTAATGCTGATGTGGGCCTCGACCCTGGGACTCATCCCCAAAATTGCTGATGATATGTGTGGGCCTCGACCCTGGGACGCATCCCCAAAACTGCTACTGATGTGGGTCATGACCCCGGGACTCATCCCCAAACTGATACTGATGTGGGCCTCGGCTCTAGGACTCATCCCCAAACTGATACGGATATTGGCCTCGGCCCACAGACTGATACTGATGTGGGCCTCACCCCCAAACTGTACTGATGTGGGCCATGACCCTGGGACTCATCCCCAAACTGATACTGATGTGGGCCTCGGCATTGGGACTCAATCCTAAACTGATACGGATATGGACCTCGGCCCACAGACTGATATTGATGTGGGCCTCGCCCCCAAACTGATACTGATGTGGGCCTCGCCCCTAAACTGATGCTGATGTCGGCCTCGCCCCCAAACTGATACTGATGTGGGCCTCGCCCCTAAACTGATGCTGATGTCGGCCTCGCCCTAGACTGATATTGACGCTGACATGTCTCCATACCCGGAGAGTGCCATACCTGGCAAGACTGATACTGATAATGATGTGGGCCTCGCCCCCAGAGTGCCATACCTGGCAAGAATGATACTGATAATGTGATAGTTCATTTCAACATACTGTACTACCTCTCACAAGATAATCCTGATAGTTAAACATATTTGTCCTCAATGGATGCTCCGTGTTGAAAACCAGAGAACCTTCAAAGTACCGGATACAACTCAAATCCGACCGTCTGAGTAAATGATCTGAACTAGACTCCAAGTGTGTGTGTGCTAAGGCTCTTTCGCAGCTTCACCCTTAAGTAAGCCAACTCGATGATTTTATCTCGGAGAACCGGATCAGTGGGTCTAACCAACCTAGATGTCCTAATCACACTCTGTGATTACTTCCACGTACTCAACATGATATGGTTTTCTTCTTTTTTCTTTTGTCTCTTTCTTTCTTTCTCTTTTTTCGACCCACCTACCCTTTAAGGTAGCATTTCTCCTTATGGTGGTCCTAATACTCGCCCATGGGTAGCTTCACGCTTAGTGGTTATAGGCGGTCTATTTTTTTCTTTTCTTTTCATTGCAAAGACTTTCTTTGTTTCCAACCATATCATATATCGTAGCATAAGTAAACCAGGGTGGACATCAAGGTAAACGGTCATTCACTGATCCACCATCTCTTCAACTAGTCATCTTGCTAGCTACTCAGGCTTCCACCACTAAGACCCCATTATCAAGTGCTCGCGAGTCTAGCTGAGATCAACTATTCAGAATACCAGATGAGAGCACATCTCACACTTATCGTTTCTCAGGTTTCTCCCTATAGCAAACAATGTCGTAACCAGACATATGTCTGACTATCAAAGATTTCTTTTTTTTTTTCACTCACTCCACGGAATTATTCCTTTCAACCGCTGATAATGTGGGCTTCGCCCCCTGGGATCCATTCCTGAAACTACTACTGATATGGGCCTCAACCCTGGGATTCCTTCATGAGACTAATACTGATGCGGGCCTCAACCCGGTGATTCATTCCTGAAACTGATACTGATTCTGATTCATTTCTGAGACTGATGTGAGCCTCAACCCCGTGATTCATTCCTAAAATTGATGACACTGTACTGTTGCTGCTTCTGGTTGGCTTGCATTTGCCGCTTTCTCTTTTTCTCCGTTGAAACCTGTGAATACAAAGAAAATAAAACACAAAAAGAATGCAAGTGCGTTACGTGTATGCATGCATGCATGAATGAGTTTCCTATCCCGTTGGGTTAGGTCTTCCACCAATTCCCTTGGTGACTGCTCGATCTTCTCTTCCTCAAGCAAAATACTATATCAATCTGTCTACGTTGATCGGCTCGGTGAACTCATTCCTTTCTAAATCTGGCAGTCTCACTGCCCTGTCTCTCATTACTTAATGGCTAGCCTGTCTTTTCTACTTGCTTCTTCCGAGGATTCCCCTTATTCCTAAACATCGCTGAGTATCACAGTACCAGGGTTGAATGCTTTTGTCAAATATACTATTGTTACAGGTTGAAAGGAAGAGATTCTAGCAAGTAAGCGAAATGAACGTCTTTATTAAAAAAAGGTTTGAACAAGCAGATAAAGTCAATGTCCTCATTATTAATAAATGCTGGATCATAATTGAATAAGATCTGGGAAACAAACATCTCCATAATTTGCAACTTCATCTTCTACTGTCTTCTTGCTTCCTTCGTCCATCAGCTTCTCCAAGTACAATAGTTCTTTTTCCCATTTACTTTCCCTTTTTACAACCTCCTTCTCGTCACTATCCGAGAGGTTTTCCCAGAAATCTGCCATCTGCTCTATTTCACCTTTACCACTGCTGTCCCATATCCCCATGCAAGAAGTTTGGTGGTTATGAGTTTTTTAGGGCAAGGCGGTCGGGTAGGTCAGAGTTGATCATGTGGGTGGGCGGAGGTTTTCTGTGTGTGTTGGGTTGTTCTTTTTCCGGGTCGGTTATTTTATAGGCATCAATGAGGTTTTGGATCTCGTACCTAAGGCGTGTACAATTTTTAGTTTCATGGCCTCTCTACTAGTGGAGGTAACAGTAAAGGTTCAGGTTAAGGTAGCATGGCACAGGGTCTGGAAGTGGTTTAGGCTCTAAGGGATTTAGGAGTCCTTGCCTTTTCAGCTCTTTAAACACCTCTAACAAAGGTCTACCAAGATTAGAGAATCGTCTGTTTCTGATAGGGGAAACCTCAGAGGGAGTGGGCTTGGTCCTTGAAGGTCCCCTAATGGCCTTTCCATTCTGGTTGTAAAACTTCCCGTTACTGGCTATACGGGGTACGGTCAAACTTGCCACATCATTGGTCAAAACTTGCAACATATCAATAATTTCGGTTACTTTGGTCTCCAATTGATCCAGGCGGGATCCCTCGTTGACTAACTTACTCATGTTGGCTGATGGTCTTCTGACAAGTCTCTCTTCTCCCCCAACCGAACGGGAATCTATGATGGCTTTTTGAACACAAAGGGTTAGCATGATGCGTGTATGCATGAGGTGCATGCGATGCGTGCGATGTATATAAGTTGGCCTTTTGTCATTTTAAAGCATTCAATCATATTATCACGAGGTGCAAACCTGTCCCAGTTGAAAAGACCCAACAGGTTTACATCTTCGCAATAACGTGGTTAAACAACTTCAAATGATAAATAGCCCAAACACAGGATGGCCCATCGGCATTTCAAAAACTTTTAGCCCAATTATAATAGGATACGAACTCGTCCCAATTTAAATGGCCCAACAAGTTCGCATTTCTGACAAGAAGTCCAACTGAATCCAAATGAGGATGGTCCACAAGCACAAGGAAATAGTTACTATAGGTCATTCAACTATGGTCTACGCTGGTTCATAGGGTACGGACAAAGGCTCTCGTCGACGAAGGGTTACCCACAACTAGGTCTCCCCACTCAAGGGTTCGAGTGACAAAGTGAGCGCACCTTTTTTATACACTAAGGTACGTGCCAACGAGTTATGGTGCGTGACTGACTGTCAAATGGATTTTGTCGTTGTAGATTCCCCAGAGGGAGGGCGGAGAGAACTCTCTTAAAAAACCCAAGCCTCTTAGGCTCTTATCGCTTGGTGACAGGAATAAACAACGAGTCCCCCAAATTAGTCCATCAGAATAAGCTACGAGTACATGATTATCTAGGTGTCTTCACAGCTTTTCCTTATAGAAAGGTAGTGAATGAAGGAAGACACCAAACCATTACCTAGCTTTAAAAGTGCCTTTGATTAAACCCCTTTCAACCCACGGTAAACACGGTTAACTAAGGCACAAATCACAATCATTACAAGACATTATTTCAGGGCCAATTCTCTATCCCCAGTGGAGTCGCTAGACTGTAGGACACAGATGTTGGATGACGCTGTTTTGGGCTCGCGGCCCGGTCGGGAGTATGAGTAGCCCACTGGGGACTAAACCGGAGAAATAACATGGAGTCGCCACCAGGTGTGAATAGGGAAAATGATTTAAGGCCGCACTCACCCCTCACAAGGGAAGATCTCAAACCGTTGGGTTTGGAATGGTCCCTTACTTATGCCACTTGTAATGATATGATTTGTGCAATAATTTAATCGAATCTAGCAACATATATTTCCAATGGTAATCTATTCCTAGGTTCACATGTATAAAATAAATCATCATGACGGTAAATATACGATATCACGCAATAATCTCATGAACATGTTGAATCATAAAACACGAAAAATAAATAACAACCTAATCATGAATGTAAATTGAATGCCTACTGCGAAAGAAGATAACCAAATCATGCATAGAGGAATAACGTACTAACAACTAAATCATGCTTAAGAACCAAGTAACATACTAACAACCTAATCATGCTTGAATACCATCTCACGAACACATCAATTAGATAAATGCGGGAATACAAATATATGATAACAGTAAAAGTATCAATAATGGAATGGTATGATTAATTACATGATACAAGAGGAACCACCCAAGAAGTAATTATGCATGAAATGTGATGAAAATGAATCAGTTCAATGTATATGCGTTCGTGTAGCGTTCGTAAACGCGTTCGAACGGTAAACAGAAGGTTCGCATTTGTATAGCGTTTGAGAACGCATTCGAATAGGACAAGACCTGATGAAATAAAACGCATACGCATTCGAGTAGCGTTCGTAAACATGTTCGAACGGTAAACAGAAGGTTCACGTTCGTATAGCGTTTGAGAACGCGTTCGAATGGGAAATAGAAGGTTCGCGTTCGCATAGCATTCGAGAACGCGTTCGAACGAGACATGACCTGATGCATGATAGACAACGCAAACACATACACAAATGTATAATGTAGGACCCCGTGTGCCTGATTGAACTCATTCTCATTCAATCGAGTATACCTCATCCGACGTGGTAAAATATCGTGGTAAAGGTAGCCTTTAGGAATTTTCCCTCGAATAGAGGACCTTTAATCCACCCTAGTTAGCCCATGCGCACTAGAATGCAATGCATACAAATGAATAAAACAATGATGTGGAACTCCATATGTCCGATTAAACATATCTCACATTCAATCAAACATACTTCATCCGGAGTGGCAAAACATCGTGGTAAAGGTAGCCCTTTAGGTATTTTCCCTCGATTAGAGGACCTTTAATCCACCCTAGTTAGCCCATGCGCATTACATTACAATGCTTATAAAATAAAGACAACAATATAGGACTTCGTATACTCGATTGAACATATCTCATGTTCAACCAAACATTCTTCGTCTGGCGCGGCAAAGTATTATCATAAAGGTAGCCTTTTGGACTTTTCTTCCCTCAAATAGAGAACCTTTAGACCAACATACTAAGGCCATGCGCACTAAATCATCAATACATAAACAAATAACGTGCAGAAAGTAAAGCAAAAACGACTAAATCATGCTTAAACACAAAGTTGGATGAAACGAATATGTGTGTCTCTCAAGCGGTACGTGGCGTTGTATCCCGAGTACAGACCGCACTACCATCCACTCAGATTCGGCTACGGAATTTATGTCCGGGTTTCCATCCGATATACCACAAGAGAGACCACATATTCCGTTCATCCGAAATTCACATCATGCATCAATCCACAATACCCACATGTAATAAAGTATTAAAATAAATGAAAAATAAAGAAAAAAAAACGAGAGATAATAATAAAGAAGGTGCCCTCAGGTCTAACCTCTTACGTCGTATCTCGAAAGTGCGTTACACGGCTGTCAGAAGGGTTGATGCTCCGCAACTCATCTGGTTCACCGGTCCATTGCTCTCGTCCGTTGCCTCGCGGTTTTGGGTCATCGTTTCCTCTGTTTTGCTACTGTTCTCTATGTATTTGGTGTATTAATGGACTGTTTTTGTGGTTTAAAGGGGGTTGGGGCTGCTGTCTTGCATGGTTGTTTAAGGGTTTTAAAGTGCAATTTTTGTTCACTATTTTAGGTGATTTTGGCTAATGTTTTGGGGTATTTGGGCTGCAGTTTTTGTTGCGGCAATGAGAGCTGTTTTGGTTTTATGATTTTCGGTGGAGGTTTACTGTTTTAGGGGTGTGATCTTCGGCTATTGAGAGTGAAGAATGAGAAGAGAATTCTTTGTTGCTTATTGCTTGTGTTATGCGTGAATGGACTAGGGGGCAAGGGTGCTAATGCTTTGCAGAATTTCTTGTGATTTGTATGTTTGTGCTAGGGTGTGAAAGGTTGGCTTAGGCTTTTTTTTATAGGCAAAGGCTAGGGTTTCTAAGGTTTGAATAGGAATGGATCAAGTAATTATGGGGGGAAATATTTTGATTAGTGTCTCAAAAGGAAAAATATTCTTAAGTTAGGGGGAGATTTGGTTTGATTGGGAAGATGATACATTTGATTTGTTTATTTAGGTATGTGAATTATTTAAATTGGGATGTGATTTATTTAACTTAGGAAGGATATTATTTTAATTTGTGACATGTTTTAAATGTTTTAATTATTTTTGTGTGGGTTTTGGTGGGCTAATTGGGCTTGGGCGTGAGGCTAGCAACATAACCAGAAGTACCGACACCGTTCGAACACTGCACAAACACCTGCAATCTGCTTGACATTCGAACGTGTTCACGAACGCAGCACGAATGAAAGCAGTGAACATGTGAATTGGATCCGATGACATATTTATTCTGAATTTCCCATTCCGACATTCTTTTCCCGTGACTTTCGCAACCTAAAGAGTAGTGCCTCCATACGAGACTCATCATCGGGACTTATATGCAAAAATGCAGTGCCTACAAGTAATTCAAGATTACTTGAAAGAGTATGGTATTCTTTCACTGTGGACTCCTCCAAGAACACCTCAGTTGGACGGTGTGACCGAACAGAGAAACCGAACTTAGTTGGACATGGTAAGGTTAATGATGAGTCGCTCTGAGCTACCTATTTCTAGGTTATCCTAGGGAAACCAAAGTATAGTACTTATACAACTCACAAGAGAACAATGTATTTGTTGCTCTCCATGCGGTTTTCCTCGAAAAGGAATTCCTAAATGCAGTGGTAAGTGGGAAGAAAGTAGAACTCGATGAAAATCAGAGTGATACTATTCCAGGCAGCGATCCCTCACAGAACATTAACAGTTCATCAGGGATGAAACTGTACCACAATCTTCGAATACACAAGAACCACGTATGTAGGAGAAAGTCAGAAAACAACCTAGAAGGTATGGGTTTCTGATCTCACCTCATGTAGATATTAATCTTATTGAGGAGAATGGACCGACTACGTATGAGGAAGTGATACAAGGTATCGACTCCTTTTATGGCAAAGTGCCATGAAGTCTGAAATGGATTCCATGTATACCAACCAAGTTTGGATACTGGTTGATATACCAGAAGGCATTGTGCCTGTTGGTAGCAAATGGGTCTTCATGGTGAAGACAGACATGGATGGCAACAAACAAACGTACAAAGCTAGGCTTGTAGTGAAAGGGTATCGTCAACGACATAGTGTCGACTACGATGAAACTTTTTCACTTGTTGCCATGATTAAATCCATTCGGATAATGCTTGCTATTGCTGCATATTTCAATTATGAAATATGACAGATGGATGTCAAAACTGTTTTCCTTAACGGAAACCTTTTGGAGGATGTTTGTATGCAACATCCTGAAGGTTTTGTCTTGCCTAAACATACAAACAAGGTTCCACTTTTAGAAATCTCACTTTATTAATATGGAAATTGTCAGTGTTACCCCTTTAAGTTGAACCAGCCATAAAGACGATGTTATTATTTATCCATAAACCAGCTCATAGGCGGTAATCATCTGTCACCTAAAGACCGATCATATAGACGGTGTCACATTATATTACACAAATAAAACCAGCTATTAAGGTGGAATCAACTTTTAATCCATTAAATTATAATTTCTATATTATAATACAAGTGAGATTAATCTACTTTTACTATTTCTAATTTAGAAATCTATCTTATTATAATATATAAATCTGCGTGATAATTACCAACCGACCATATAGGCGGTATCTTGATTAAGTCAGATTTAATTAATTCCAACAGACCATAAAGGCGGTATCCAATTTAGTCAGGTTAAAATCAAATTAATTAAGTCCAACCGACCATAAAGGCGGTATCCAATTAAATCAGGTTTTAAGATAATTTATATATTATAATTGAGGGAGATTGATCTAAATTATAATAATTAAAAGCTTCACTTTTCCCCAGCAGTAAATTAACTACTGAACATAAAAGAAATAAAAAGTAAATAAAATAAAACTAATACTGAAAATAAAAGTGCATAATTAAAAGTACTAAAAGTAAATAAATAAAAATTCTTAATTTAAATTATAAAAACTTAAACAAACAAGAAACAATCCTTAGTCCCCTATTAGGAACTCTAGGAAGGTATGAAATTTTGAAATCAAATCGGCCTGAATTTATAGGCAAGTCTTAGCCTCTCACGTCACGACGTGTGGCACCTTACGCATCGCGACGCGCCGTAGATTTTGGACGTGTGGCACGGACGTCTGTTGGTAGAATTATTAGCTTGGCGTCGCGACGTGTAAGGGTGTGCATTTCGCGACGCTGACATCAGCATGACATAAGCAATGACGCATTTTCAATTATTAGTGTCGGCATCAATATGATGATGACACGTATCCGGTGCACATTAGCAGATTTGCTGGGATGTTGACATGTGGCAGACACATGTTAGCAAGTGCGCATGATAGCAAACTTCTCTGATTATGTCACATGTCCGGCGTATTTTAGTGGCGCATGATAGCAACGACTCATTTTAGCAACGACGCATTTTAGCAAACGTCGCATTTTAGCAGGAAAATTATATTTTTGCCCTTTTGTCCATTTTTCGATGTTCTAGCCCCGAATTACTTCCAGTAAGTCCAAAAACCTTATTTATCTATAAAATAACACGAAACATATCAAAATATTCATAAAACCCAAGAAACTGTACAAAATATTAGGTCGAAGGAGTGGGAAATAATGATATATTCACCACTTGATGAGTGGTAAATATATCACTATTTTGCCACTCCTTTGACCCAATATTTTGTATAGTTTCTTGAGTTTTATGAATATTTTGATGTGTTTTGTGTTATTTTTTAGATAAATAAAGTTTCAGGACTCGCTGGAATCAAATCAGGGCCAAAATAGTGAAAAACAGTCAAAAAGGAAAATTCATCTTTTGGGCGTCGCGACCGCTAACGTGCGTCGGAGTCTGCTAAAATACGTCGGACACGTGTCACCATCACATACTGCCGACAATCATTATCATCGCTACATGCGCCTACCACGTGTCAACATCACAACGAGTCATGCTAACGTGTGCTAGACACGTGTCGTCACCCATGCTGCCAACAATCGACATCGCCACGTCAGCATAATCATTCAGTTGCTGACAGCCGCCAGGACACATGTCACCATCACCGTGAAGCCAGCGACACATAGCAGCAATCAACGGCGCATTGCGATGCACAATGTTACGTGCAGCGAGACACGCAAAGTCCGGAGATGTCTATAAATTAAGCTCGATTTCAGAATTCATTTCATACTTTCTTCTATGTAATTCCTTAAGAATACTATGAAGATTGTATCTTGTTTGTTTATTTACAGCTTTCAGTAATTAATTTTCGCATTTGCAGTTTCTTTTCTTTACTTTTCAGTCTTTACTTTCTGCAAATTTACTTTTCAGTATTTACTTTTCAGTAATGAGGAGGTAACTCCCCCCTGTTGGGGTAAAAGGTAAAGCTTTTATTACTAATATTTAGATTAATCTGTTAGTGTCCTAGACATGTCCAAGGTCTCTAAGTCATGATATTCTATGTGAATGATCAAGAGAGTTGCGGAAAAAACTTACATTGATTGGATGTAGGATTTCAAAATTTTGTATGTTTGTCGGAAGCTCCAAGCTTTCTTTGAGTGTTTCCAACCCAAGGGTGAGTTTCCCTATCACCTTAATCAACTCCAAATGTGCTAGCAAGCTTGAAATTTTGCAACAAATTTCCAATAGGAGAGGGAGAGTTCTCGGATTTTGGAGGAGGAAGAGAGAAGATGAAGTTTGATATTTTGTTTTCTAAAACCCTAATACCAAAGTCAACTTTCAAGAAAAAGAGTATATCTTTTCCAAAAAGAAAAGTAAAATGTGTTGGAGGGAAAAAAACATTAAATGCTCCCAACAACTTCCATCACTCTTGTAGACATTTGATATAAGTTGGTGGGCCCCACCACTTAAATTCAAAATTCAAGTTGGCTTGCTCAACACACTTCGGGCTCGGGTTCGTTTAATCCTATTAAACGAATTTTCCGTTGCGACATAATTAAATCCAATTTAATTAAATAATAATGCCTAACAAAATTATTACGAAAGACGCTTACGAATTAATTCCAAATTAATTCATTCGCCCGAATTAAAATCCAATTTTAAATCCACATTGAAATCCGATTTCAATTAATATATCTAATATATTATTTAATCGATTAATTCAAATTAATCGCGTTCTCTCTTCTATTCGAATTTTATCCCAGATAAATTCTTGCCGCAATTAATCCCAGATTAATTTTCTCTCTCTCATAATTATTCCTAGATATACAGGAAACTGCAAATTGGAGAAGCAATGCCCACCTTAGTCTCTCTGCAACTCGCTGATAGAACACTCACATTTCCGAGAGGTGTAGTTGAAGGTGTGCTGGTAAAAGTCGATAAACTCATTCTCCCAGCAGATTTTATTATTCTTGACATGGAGGAAGAAAAAGATGTACCTATCATCTTGGGGAGACCATTCTTGGCAACTGGTCGAACTGTTATTGATGTATAAAAAAGAGAACTAACCATGAAAGTGCAGGATCAAGAAGTTACCTTCAATATTTTGAAAGCCATGAAATTCCCGAGCGATGAAAATGAAGAAGAATGTTTCAGAGTTGATGTTGTTGATAGTATCATCCAGGATACTGATACAATTCCCACAGATAAACTTGAAGCTTGCATCACCAACATGACATACAGTGAGCTAGATGCTGAAATTCTAGAATGTATCAACTATCTTGACAAACCATTTCATTTCAAATCGACACCACATGTGGAAAGTCTGGAACTACCGAAGAAATAACGAATCAATCCTTCGATTGAAGAATCATCGCAGCTGGAGCTAAAGTTACTACCAAGCCATCTCAGGTATGCATTCTTTGGTAACTCTTCTGAATTACCTTTGATTATTTCTTCTTCGCTAACATTGGAACAAAAAGAAAAGTTGCTGAGAGTGTTACGAGAACATAAGAAAGCCATTGGCTGGACTATAGCATACATTCGAGGCATTAGTCCATCATTTTGCATGCACAAAATTCTGATGAACGATGAGTACGAACCCACAGTGGAGCATCAATAGAGACTAAATCCAATCATGAAGGAGGTCGTGAAGAAATAAATTATTATAGGACACAGAAACTGGACGACGCTGTTCCGGGCTCGCGGCCCGGTTGGGAGTACGGAGTAACCCACGGGGGACTAAACCGGAGAAATAAAATGGAGTCGCCACCCGGTGTGAACCGGGAAAATGATTTAAGGCCGTACTCACCCCTCGCAAGGGAAAACCTCAAACCGTTGGCTTCAGAATGGTCCCTTACTTATGCCACTTGTAATGAACGGATTTGTGCAATAATTTAACCAAGTCTACACAACATACATGTCCGAGATTAACCTAGATCTAGTTCGCATTCATAAAAATAAATCCTATGTCTAAGTCATCATTCTTTAAAAGTAATTATCACAACGGCAAATATACGATATCACACAATGAGCATGTTGAATCATCAAATACAAAGAATAAATAAAATCCTAAACATAAACACAATTTAAATTCCTATTGTGAAAGAACATAACTAAATCATGCATAAAAATAAATAACACACTAAACTTAATCATGCTTAAGAAATAAATAACATATTAGACTAAATCATGCTCGAATACAAGGTTAGATGAAACGAAACATGTGTGTCTCTCAAGTGGTACGTGACATTGTATCCCGAGTGCAAACCGCAATACCGTCCATTCGGATTCGGCTACGGAATTTACGTCCGGGTTTCCATCCGATATACCACAAGAGAGAACACATGCATCGTTCACCCGAAAATCACATCATGCACCAATTCACAATACTTATGCGAAATAAAATAATAAAATAACTAAAAATAAAGGATAATAAATAAAAGGGTGCCCTCAGGTCTTACCTTTTAAGTCGCTTTCCGGGAGTGCGTTCCACGGTGCCGGAAGGGATATCGTTTTGCTGTTTTCACTGGTCCATTGGTTTTACTGTTTTCACAGGTTCACTATTTTCTCTATTTTCAATGGTCCGCTGTTTCTGTTGTTTTCACGGGTGTGTCGTTTCTACTGTTTTTGCTATTTTCTCCGTTTCACTCGTTATTTTCACTTGTCATTTTTTTGTATTTTTCTTTTTATTTTTACTCGCTGTTTTCTCTCTGCTTTTAACTCAAATTCTCATTCTCTCTCTTGGTTATTTTTAGGTCACTTTGGAATTATTTACGTGTGCATGTTAGGGTTTCAGGGAGCTATTTGGGCTCAGTTTTTGGGTTGATTTGGCACTTGTGCATGGGCTCAGTTTTAAGGCAGTTAGGGCGTTATTTCACGGTTAGGATGCATGTGTTTACGTGGGTTTGTGTGGTGCATGGGGACGTGCATGTTAGGGCGTGTGTGCGTGAATTTGGTTAGTGTAGTGGACTGTTGATGTGTGTAAGGTTGTGTGGTTGTTTGAATGAGGGTGTGATCGTGAGTAGCTTCGCATGTTAAGGGCAGTGGTGCGCTGTTTGTTCCATTAAGGGCAAGACAGTGGCTGGTGAAGTGTGGTTTCAGGTGCGTAAAGGCTCGGCAAATGGAGGTGTTGTCCACGTGAATCGAGTCTAGTGTGTGTCTCTCTTGGTGCACGAAGATGATGAAGGTCAGGGAACGTTCGTGGGTCAGATGGCTCGGCAGTGTGTAGTTTGGTTTCAAGGGTTATTCGGGGACGGTTTTGGTGGACTATTTTCAGTCAGTTGAAGTGGCTTGGAATGTGAGGCATGGGGCTGCTACGTTGGGTGCTTGCGTGAAGAAGGCCAGGGGCTATTTGCTTGACTTAGTCGATGAGTGAATGGGTCCTCCGTGGCTTTTGTTCTATGCATGCATAGGAGCTATTAGGGTTTGCATGACATGAGTTTGCTGCTGGTTGTTACGTGAGATAAAGGCAGTTTCAGGGCATATTTTGGCGTGGTTTAGGTGCAGGTTGAGGGCGTGTATGGGGCTATTTTAAGGCAGTTTTGGCAGTGCAGTTTAGGGCTATATGTGAGGCTGGTTTGTTGTCGGTAATGTGTGAGTTAAGGGTGCAGTGGGCGTATTTGGAGGGATTGTTTTCAGAGGGTAATAAGCGTGTTTGGAGGGGTACAGGTGTGAAGATCACGTGTGATGAATGGACTGTGTTGCTTGTGAAGTGCTGTCTCGGTCTTGTGCTTGAATGAGGGTTACGTGGTTTTATATAGGTGTTGTGCGCATGATTGAATGAGTCGGTGGGGTGGCTGCGTGTCTGTGGCTTTAAGGGACGTGTGAGTGGCGTACAGTGTGATTTGTTGTGGCTTTGGTGAGAAGGGTTTTTTTTGTTTATTGTCAGTGAGCGATGAGGGTGTAAGGAAGAAGAGGATTAATGGCGTGTTTGCTGAGTCGAATCAACGTGAATGGCTGCTTAGGGTTTCATCATGACGAGGGCCAGCTTCCCCCTATGAGGGCTGTGTGTTCTGTTATTTGAGAGTGAGTGAGTTGCTTGGTCCATCCGTGAGGGTGTGTTGTGGCGTTAAGGGAAAAGACAAGGGCAGTTGCGTTATTCACGTGAAGCAGGCTGGCAGTGGTGGCAGGTTGAATGGGTAATGGAGGGCTATGGCAGTGTATGGGGGGTGAATGATTCTAGTGTTTGGGTGAGATGCTTTGTATGGGTGGTTGCATGGGAGAAAGTTAGTGGAGTGTGGGGTATTTGTTTTGGCATGGAATTGTTATGAAAAATGGGTGGCTTTCACGTGGGGTTTGGAATGGAGGATAGGTGTTTGTTTGTTGTTTGGTGAGATGCATGAGTGGGGTTTGGCATTTTGTGTTTGGTTGATGGAGTGTAAGGCATGTGAGGGATTTGGCTTGGTTGATTGCATGGAATATGCGTGAGGTGTGGGTATTTTTGTGAACCAGGCCGAGGATAAATTCAAAACTGAGACCGAACGAGCGAACCCAAAGCCTGAACAAGCGAACCAAATCCATTAAAAATGTCAATTCTTGACCCTTCCCTTCCGACGACCGCTTTCCGCAACTTCCGCAACTAAAAAGTAGTGCCTCCATTCGAGGCTCATCATTGGGCTGATATGCAAAAATGCAATGCCTACAGTCACCCCCACTTTGATGGGATCTGTGCAGTGTGTGACAATGACAGTCTTATCAAAGTTCGTGCAATGCATTTTTACTTACCTGGTTCGCCAGCTGCTACCTGACTTGCTTGCTGTCTCGAACTGAGTTGATGCTGCAGTGGACCTCGATCCTGGGACGCATCCCAATACCTGTAACCGACAACGGGGGCCTCGACCCTAGGACGCATCCCAATACCGCTGACAAAATGGGCCTCGGCCCAGGGACACATCCCCAAAATATGATGCAGTGGGTCCACGACCCTAGGACGCATCCCGATAACTGCAACCGACAACAGGGGCCTCGACCCTGGGACGCATCCCAATACCGCTGAAAAAATGGGCCTCGGCCCGGGAATGCATCCCCAAAATATGATGCAGTGGGTCCACGACCCTGGGACGCATCCCGATAACTGCAACCGACAACGGGGGCCTCGATCCCAATACCGCTGACAAAATGGGCCTCGGCCCGGGGACGCATCCCCAAACTGATGCAGTGGGTCCACGACCCTGAGACGCATCCCAATAACTGCAACCGACAACGGGGGCTCACGGCCCTGGGACGCATCCCGATAACGCTGCCAAAATGGGCCTCGACCCTGGGACGCATCCCCAAAATATGATGCAGTGGGTTCACGACCCTGGGACGCATCCCCAAAAATGCTGATAAAATATGGGCCTCAAGTCTGGGACGCATCCCCAAAACTGCTGATATGACGAAGTGGGCCTCAACCCTGGGACGCATCCCCAAAACTGCTAATACTGATGAAGTGAGTTACAACCCTGGAACGCATCTCCAAACTGCTACTGATGCTGATATATGGGCCTCGCCCCCAGACTGATACTGATATGGGCCTCGCCCCAAACTGATACTGATATGGACCTCGCCCCAAACTGATACTGATATGGGCCTTGCCCCAAACTGATACTGATATGGGCCTCGCCCAAACTGATACTGATTCAGACTGAACTGATGTGAGCCTCGCCCCAAACTGATATGGGCCTTGCCCGAAACTGATACTGATATGGGCCTCGCCCCCAAACTGATACTAATGTGGGCCTCGCCCCAAACTGATATGGGCCTTGCCCCCAAAACTGATGCTGATGCTGATGTGGGCCTCGGCCTTGGGACTCATCCCCGAAACTGATACTGTAGCTGATGTAGGCCTCGACCCTGTGACTAATCTCTGAAAACTGATGCTGAAGCTGATGTGGGCCTCGGCCCTGAGACTCATCCCCGAAACTGATACTGTAGCTGATGTGGGCGTTGACCCAAACTGATACTGATATGGGCCTCGCCTAAACTGATACTGATGCTGCTGCAGGCCTCGGCCCTGAGACTCATCCCCAAAACTGATACTGATGCTGCTGCAGGCCTCGGCCCTGGGACTCATCCCCGAAACTGATGCCGATGCTGCTGCAGGCCTCGGCCCTGTGACTCATCCCCGAAACTGATGCCGATGCTGCTGCAGGCCTCGGCCCTGTGACTCATCCCCGAAACTGATATTGATCGAAACTGATATTGATGATGTGATGGTTCATTTCAACATACTGTTATCATGTGGGGTGGTTCATTCCCGAACCGTTACTGTGATGTGGTTCATTCTCGAACCGTTATTGTGAAGTGGTCCATTCTCAAATCACGTTCCATTCTCAGACTCTGCTCCATTCTCAGATTACCATTCTCGGTTTTTTCATTCTCGGACTCTGCTCCATTCTCGGATTACTATACCCGTCAAAACTGATACTGTATACTTAGAGTGTCATACCCGGTAAAACTGATGCTTTGTCTCCATACCCGAAGTGCCGCACTCGGCAAAACTGATTCTGACAAAGATGTGGGCATCACCCCCAAAGTGTCATACCCGACAAAGAGTGATAGTGATGTCCCCATACCCGGAGTGCCGTACCTGGCAAAACTGATCTGATGTCTCCATGCTCGAAGTGCCGTACTTGGCAAAACCGATCTGATGATGTGGGCCTCGCCCCCAGAGTGCCATACCTGGCAAAGAATGATAGTGATGTGGGCCTCAACCCGCAGAGTGCTATATCTGGCAAAGACTGATAATGATGTGGCCTTGCCCCCAGAGTGCCATACCCGGTAAAGACTGATAGTGATGTGGACCTCAACCCACAGAGTGCCATACCCGGCAAGGACTGATAATGATATGGGCCTCGCCCCCAGAGTGCCATACTCAACAAAGACTGATTGTGATGTGGGCCTCAACCCGCAGAGTGCCATACCCTAACCCGGCAAGGACTGATAATGACGTGGCCCCTCGCCCCCAGAGTGCCATACCCGGTAAAGACTGATAGTGATGTGGGCCTCAAACCGCAGAGTGCCATACCCGGCAAAGACTGATAATGATGTAGGCCTCGCCCCCAGGGTGCCATACCCGGTAAAGACTGATAGTGATGTGGGCCTCAACCCGCAGAGTGCCATACCCGGTAAAGACTGATTGTGATGTGGGCCTCAACCCGAAGAGTGCCATACCCGGTAAAGATTGATAAGATGCAAATGATTTATTTCAACATACTATATTGCTCTCCTCGAGACAATCTTAATAGCTAAACATATTTTCGTCCTCAATGAATGCTTCGTGTCGAAACCAGAGAACCTTCAAAGTACTTGATACACTCAATTTCGATTATCTGAATGGGTGATCTGAACTAGACTCTTAGTGTGTGTGTGCTAAGGCTCTTTCGCAGCTTAGTCCTTTAGTAAGCCAACTTGGTGATTTCGTTTCAGAGAATCGAACTAGTGGGTCTAACCAACCTGGATGTCTTAATCACGTTCTGTGATTACTTCAGCATACTCAACATGATATGATTTTCATATTTTTTCTTTTGTCTCTTTCTTTTCATTTTGAATTTTTTTTTTTTTTTTTTTTTTTTTTTTTTTCTTTTCTCTTTTCTGACACACCTACCTTTAAGGTAGCATTTCTCCTCATGGTGGTCCTAATACTCGCCCATGGATAGCTTCACGCTTATCGGTTATAGGTGCTCTATATTTTTTTTCTTTCCTTTTTATTTCAGAGACTTTTATTTTTATTTCCAACCATATCATATATCATAGCATCAGTAAACATGTGTGGACACCCAGGCAAACGGTCATTCACTAATACATCATCTCTTCAACTAGTCACCTCGATAACTACTCAGGCTTCTACTGCTAGGATCCCGTAATCAAGTGCTCGTGAGTCTAACTGAGATCAATCCATTCAGAATATCGGAAGAGAGCGTGTCTCGCACTTATCGTTTCTAGGGTTTCCCCCTACAGCATTCAATGTCATCACCAGACATATGTCTAACTATCAAAGACTTCTCTCACTCATCTTTTTTTCATTTTTTCATTTTTTTTTATTTATTTAAATAACACAAAATAAACAAGATACTAATACAGAAGACTAGAGGTTAAGATCCAGATTCAGTTTACGCTTTTTACCACAATCGTCTTCGGACCATTTGATCTCGGAAAGGATAGGGTCCACATGCGGTTCAAAGGCCAAGATTTGGTCAATTAAATCCTGGGCAGTTCTGGCTGTGAAAAGGAGTTCGTTCACAGGTTTTGTTACGAACCCATTTCTTCGGTTGTCTTCAAGAAACACATAGAGAAAATTATAAAATCCATCAACGTTAAACAATCCAAGAGGTTTCTGGTGTATGTTCAGGTTCGCCCAAGATAGCACTATAAACATTTCCTCCAACGTGCCCAAGCCTCCTGGTAGAGCAATAAAGGCATCTGCACGGTTAATCATTTCCACCAGTCTCTCTGACATTCCCGGCACAAGCAATTCTTCTCCCTTTGATGGTCCTATCAGATTCGCCTCCGCCAAAGGTTTTGGGATGATTCCCAGAACTGGACTGCCTCCGTCATGTACAGCCTTTGAAACAATTCCCATTAGTCCAAGATTGCCTCCACCGTATATTAAGTGCATATTCCGTTCAACAATGACTCGACCCAATTCTTGTGCTGCCTCTATGTATTGCAGTTTAGTACCCACCTGGTACCGCAAAACACACAAATGGTTTCAACTCGTCTTCTTGAAGTGGCTTCCATTTTCTCTCTTTTACTCGGATGTATATTTGAATGTGTTGAGGAGAGAAATATTGAGCTGAATTTATAGTACTTAAAAAGGGATGAGTAATAATTGTACTAATACCTTTCACCGAATGGTTGTTAGCTAAACCACAAAAGAATTGGTCAGAGGTCAAAAAGTTTCTGGATCCTGTCTACGACAAAACAACAAAAGAAATCGTGAGCGGTCAAAAAGTCGTGGATTCTATCCACGAAAATAAAAGAAAATACCAAAAGAAGTCCTAAAAGGTCAAAAAGTCATGGATCCTGTCCACGAAAATAACAGAAAATAACAAAAGAAGGCAAATCAAAGCAATAATTAAAGCAAAGGAATTGTGTACTCAATACGCCTATTGCTTGGTATAAGTTCATTAGGATGCGTCTCAGGAATTCTTCTTTTACTCTGCCACCACTAATGAATTAGCTCACATCTTTGTGATTGCCAAGCACCATTCCCTCTGTCTTAAAATGCTATGTCTTCGCTTTTACCTACCAAAATAACACACAAAATTAAAAATTCTACGACATGTATACACAAAACATGAAAATAGAAATCGCAACAAAGCGTATGGGTTGCCTCCCTATTAGCACTAAATTCATCGTCTTCAGCCAGACATGACCGAAATCCATCTGTCAATGTGACTTCAATGTCATCCCCAGTGCTTGTGTCACCTTTTGATCTTTGCCGCTTTCTTTTTCTTTTTTTCTTTTTTTTTCTTTAAAACCTGTGAATACAAAACAACAGAATAAAGACATGTGCATGTAATGTATACACATACATGTGTAGAGATACTCCCTATTCTTGATGGGTGAGACCCTTATTGTGCTCTCCGGCGCCATATGTCTCTGGTCGTCCCTTGCTAGTTCCCCTTTGCTTGAAATTTGTAAAAAAAAAAAACGCAAAACAAGGGATGCAAGTTACGTGCATGCATGTATGCATGAATTTCCTAGCCCGTTGGGTTAGGTCTTCTGCCAATTCTCTTGGTGACTGCTCAGTCTTCTCTCCCTCAGGGTGAACTCGTTCCCTTCCAAGTCTGATAGTTTTACTGCTCCGTTTCCCAATTTCTGAATGGCTATCCTGTCTTTTCTGCTTGCTTCTTCTGAGGATTCCCCGATGGTCTTTCCATTCTGATTGTACAACTTCCTGTTATCGGTTATACCGGGTATGGTCAAACTGGCCACAACATTAGTCAGAACTTGCAACATCTCAATAATTTCAGTTACTTTAATATCCAATTGATCCAGGCGGGCTCTCTCGTTTGTTAACTTGCTCATGTTGATTGACGGTCTCTTGACGAGTCTCTTTGCTTTCCTTACCCAACGGGAATCTATGATGGCTTTTAAGACACAAAAGGGTTAACATGATGCGTGTATGCATGAAATGCTTGAGATGCATGTGATGCGGAAAATACATATATAAGTTGGCCTATCGTCATTATAAAGCATTCAATCACATCGTTGTGCGTTGCAAACTTGTCCCAGTTGAAAAGGTCCAACAAGTTTATACTTTTACGATAACATGGCTAAACGACTTCAAATAATAAGAGGCCTAAACACAAAATGGCCCATCGGCATTTTAGAAGCTTTTGGCCCAATTATCAAAGAAAACGAACTCGTTCCAGTTTAAATGGCCCAACCAGTTCATATCTCTTGACAAAAAGTCCAATTGAATCTAAATAACGATGGTCCCAAACAAGCATAAAAGAAATGATTTATATGGGTCATACAATTAGGGTTCGCATGTAGGTTTAAAAGAATGTAAAGAAAGGATCCTGATGACGAAAGTTTGCTCACAACTA
>SKCR01038067.1:0-62470 GCA_019454045.1 Zanthoxylum bungeanum
TGCATTGGATGCTCAACAGGAAAAATGGACATGACATATGAATTCCAAGACCCAGAAACCCAAAAGCGCGTGATAACTATATTCAAATCGGACTTGGATATCATTCATCGTATTTAGATTGGCGATAAAATGAGCTTATGATGTATTTACTCACACATGTATTTTAGTATTATTATAATAATATATATATTTATATAATATATTAATATATTTTGGAGGACCTACCAAGATTTTATATATATTATAATATATTAATATATTATAAAAAAAATGACAATCCATCTTTCGGTGGATTGACATTTTCATTTGAAAAAATAGTAACATGGCAAACCAATATGGTTTGTCATGTTTATTTTACATGCAACTTTTGAAAGTTGTATGCAAATTCTTTGAAAGAGGTGCAGAGCATCCTCTATAAATAGAGGATGCTCGACACTTCATTTCCTCAGCAATATTTCCATAGGTCTCTCTTGAGACTTTGTGGAATGAGCTCTTATATGTATTTTTTCTTTTATTAAAAAATTATGAGTTTTTTTATTTATATAGTGTTCTGCTAATTTGTATCATGTTGGGGTAAAAGAGTGGAGCTAGTAGTATGAAAATATAGGTGATTTTTATTTTTATTATATTTTATAAATTATGATAATTTCCCAAATAAAATACATACTCTTTCCAGTTTATTGAGGACTCTTGACTGGCTGTAAACAGTCCCTGATTGGCACATATAATATTTTAACCTTATAAATGAGAGAGAATGGACTATTAAATATTTAGATTAATCATAGACAATACGGTTTCGCCTATATGACTGGTTTGATATATTTGGCATAATTGAGTACCTAACTGGACTTGTTATAGATAAATGTTAGCACCGCCTTTATGACTAGTTTTATATATTTTGGCATATTTAGTACATTGGCATGATTAATTATCGACGTGACGAGTTACATGTGTTGGCATAACTAATACCTGATAATTATGAAATAAATTGATTGAGAAATAATTATAATTTTTATTTTATAAAAAGTAAAAATTATTTAAATTTGAAATATAAAGAGTGGATCCATAAACCTAGTATTTTACTTTATTATTTTTATTTTATTAGTTGAATTATTATTTTAACCTATTAAATTTATTCATGTGGATTGACCCCGGACTTACCGAGTTTCTTTATCACTTCGACACTCTTATACTTGGGAGTAAAGAACTAATTTGTGAGTGTTAAAAGAAAATCTGGATAAGATGAAATCAGTCCTCAATATTTCATCCATAATCAGCATTAAGGATGTTGTATGATTAACCGAGAGAATTGCAGCACTTAACAAGTTTATCTCCAAGTCAACCGATAAATATTTTATGTTCTTCAACGCGCTAAGGAAGACGAATGAGTTTGAGTGGACCGAAGCATGCGAAGAAGCACTCCAACAACTAAAGATGTATTTGACCACTCCACCATTCATTTCAAAACCGATAGACGGGGAAAGACTTATCGTCTACGTAGGAGTTTCCGAGCATATAGTTAGTAGAAAACTAGTTCGAGAAGAAGATGGGAAGCGGGATTGAGGAAGCATATTTTGGTTTATTATGTTAGCGAGGCTCTACTAGACGCTGAAACACTATATATTTAACTATAAAAACTCGCCCTAGCTGTGGTCGTGACAGCCCGAAAGCTCCACCTTATTTCCAGGCTCATCCAATCACAATCATCATTTCTTACCTGATGAAAAACATCATCCATAAAACCAAAACTCTCTAGAAGGTTTTTCAAGTGGGTAATAAAATTATGAGACCTCGACACAAGGTTTGAGCCTTGAACAACCATCAAGTCCCTAGCTTTAGCTGACTTCATAGTAGATTTCAGGCCAACCATATGCAGAAAATGAAGGCAACTGCCCTAACATCCAGTCAACTAGACTATGAAAATTCTCAGTAGACGGATCGAGCAATCGAAGGGAAATCAGGCTCAGACCTGTACTCGTATCCTCGGAAGGAGATCATTACAACAATCTATTAAGTGTGGCTTCAAAGCCATAATAAAAGATGAGTATGAAGCACTAATCGCTGGGATGGCCTTGGTGTTTGACCTTGGAGTGAAGAAAATCGAAGTTCAGTCAAACTCGCAGCTAGTCGTCAATCCGCTCCATGGAAACTACCAAATGAGGGAGGCTCAGATGGCATTCAACCTCACTAAAGTAAATGAGCTCCAATCGAGGTTCGAAGACTTTAGCATTTCCCCGATCCCCAAGTCGTAGAATATTCATGCCTACGCCCTTGCAACCTTGGGTTCAACTCTTCAGGGGGACCAGCTGACAACGTGTAAGGGTTTTTAGGGATTATAACAGGGTAACGCAGCGAAACAGGAAAAATCAAAATTTTCTGATTTCAATAATTTTTATTGGGCAATTAAAATAAACTAATTTGTTCTAATTACTCAATACTTAAAAACAAAATTTTTTATCCAAAAATCAGATTTTTTCCAAATTACCGTGAGACCCACAAAGGTTTACAATTTGATCATTTTAGTCCTAATTTGTCGAATACAAATTTAAGTGATTTAAAATTACTATCACATGATTTATACATGCTATATACATCAAAATACAGATCACAATAAAAATTCCAAATTTCCTTGAAATTGCCCAGAGGCCCAAACATTCTGGCTTTTAATCATTTTGGTCAAAATTTGCTAAAACAAGCATACATGATATCCAATCAACACCAAAATGATTTGTATATCTTATATACATCATTATACAACACATATATGAAAAGCCCCAATGGTGGTTGAGGTTAAGAACCATAATTTCTCAAATTAATCAAATTAATAAAATTAACCAAAATTAATACAAACCAATACATTAATCTAATCTCTACAACACCAAGCAAGTCTAACCATTTTGAAACAACCCAGGAATAATTCTAGGTCATCAATGAGTGGCCTAACAACTCTTGAATGGCAACAAGATCATCAAATGATCAAAGGAAAGCTTATACACTATTTAAAAGCTTACTTTGAAAATATACATGCAAACATCTTCCATTTAAACATCCAACGCGCACTTATTACAAAACCAAGAGAGTATAAAAAACTTCAAAGCAACACATGTTGTAGGTAAGAACAACATAAATATTTTTCTAGTTTAAGAAAATTTGAAAAATATACTTTACTTGAAGTTTTCTTCAATTTCTTTCTTAAAGCTTCACTTTTTTTTCTCTGAACTCTCTTCTGTAATATTTGGAGGGTTAACCTAAATTGTGAAGCAAATGAAAAATGAAACCTTATATTCTATAGGCTTGGCAAATTTTGGAAAGAAAAAAGGAAAAGATATTTTCAATTTTTCAAAACAAAATAAAGAAGTCAAATTCAATTTGATAACCATTTATTTATATGCAAAAGTCAAACATTTACACTTTAATCATTTAATAAAATAAATATCAATTTAGATATTTTATATTTTAATTATTTAATTATTAATAATTAAATAACTAAATATTACTTAAATACAAATATCTAAATATTTAATTAAATAATCCAAATACATATATTAATGATATATGTCAAATATCATAATTTGACAATTATTAATATGTTTTTAATAAAATCATATATTAAATAAAAATACACATTAATTACAAATGATCAAAAGGTCCCTATGCATGTATCTTTCATTTAACCGTTAAACGATTTATAATAATCAATATCATTCAAAAAAGTTGCCATAGTGCTTGACCAGTATATTTCATTAGTGAGACTCTCTAGGTTCAGGTATATCCGTCACGAAATCCAATTTCGTGTCCATAATCTACCCACCCGTAAATTATGACGAACACAGATAAACACACTGAACCATATAGGTCGAGGACATTGCATCACGTATCCAGATTATTCGAGAGACATAGATATAAATGTCAAATCGCAATAGATATAATCACGTCAATGTTTCTATTAGCAATCTTTTTATAACACTTAGAAATCACTTCTACAGTGTACCACGAGCCATGAATTTAACATATTGTTAATTCCATATTGAATACCTATGCTCTGTACACAGAGCTGACAGATTCTATCTTGACACACTGATATCCTGAGGATAAGTCCACACCCAATGAACAAGTAGAGGTTGACCTAATAGGCCGGTGACGTGACTGCCACCAAAGTGTGGAGGATATCTCATATATCCACAGCAGTATCTCAAGTCAAAGAATCACTATGTTACTCAACTCGAGAAGATTCTTATTGACGTTGGTGTAGCATCCATTAAGAATATTCGGTGAGTTGTTCAATATTTATCCGATATAAACACCTATATGTCTATACGAGTCTCCGAGACTCATGGTTCATTGAGAATCAACCATTAAAATCCAAGATTCCAATATAGGACATGTACCGGTCTCAACAGATTTACTTACTGACCAAGTAATGTAAACTTTGACCAAGAACAATTAAAAAAATGATACTGTTATGATACAACTTAATGTCAGTTGCGATGCTTTTACAACTGTATCATAACTAATCATTCTAAGGTCAATTACGTCTTTACCATATATAAAGAGATGTTATATAACAGAAACTATTTTTTTATTCATAATAAAATGTTTACATAAGTATTTACAGGGAAATACATAAAAAAATTAGCGCTCCGAGCACCAACCCTAACAAATTCTCCCACTTGCTATAGTGCCAATATCGATCGTATCTCATACCCATCGACTCCACATGTTTATCAAATAACTTCGGAGGAATGGCCTTGGTAATCGGGTTTGCTACATTATCTTCACTCGGGACCTTGCACACGATAATATCCCCTCGCGACACAATCTCTTGAATGATGTGGTACTTCCGTTCCACATGTTTCGACTTCCGATGCCCCATTGGTTCCTTTTCTTGCGCAATGGCTCTATTATTATCAAAGTATAACGAAATCAGATTCTCGATACTTGGGAAAACTCTCAATTCTCTGATAGAGTTCTTAACCCAAACAACTTCTTTTGCAGCTTCAGAAGCTGCAATATATTCCGCCTCTGTGGAGGAATCAGTTGTGGACCCATGTTTAGAACTTTTCCAACAAACTACACCTCCGTTAAGAGTAAACACGAATCCTGATGTAGACTTTCTATCATCAGGATCCGATTGGAAATCTGAATCTCCTAACCCATTAACCAGTAGTTCATTTCCTCTATATATCAGAAACTTATCCTTAGTACCTTTAAGATATTTTATGATATGTTTAATGGCCATCCAATGGACATTACCTGGATTAGAATGATATATACTGGTCACACTAACTGTGAAGCTGATATCAGGCCTAGTACATAATATGGCATACATGATGCTGCCCAAACACGAAGGATAAGGCTGATTAAATATTCTAATCTTCTCGTCTTTTGTTTGTGGACACATCTTCTTCGAAAGTTGTAGGTCATGCTTACGGTATATTTGTTGTCTTACAGTTACCAAAATTGTACCGTTCTAAGATTATATCTATTTACGTTGATTGAGATAACCCAATAAGCTTCATTTCTCTATCTCTATAGAGTTTTATGCCTAAGACATAGGAAGCTTCACTCAGGTCCTTCATGGAGAAATTCTTGCAGAGGTAAGCTTTGATGCCATGCATCATCCCGATATCATTCCCAATGATCAGGATGTCATCAACATAGAAGACTAAAAATACCACCATACTCCTACTGGCTTTTTATACACACATGATTGTTTCGAATTCTTGAGTAATCCAGACAATTTGATTATCTCATCTAATTGAAGATTCCAACTTCGTGAAGCTTGTTTAAGTCCATAAATAGACTTCTTAAGCTTACATACCATGCCCGAGTTTTCTTTGGGTACAAAACCCTCCAGTTGTTCTATATAGATTTCTTCGTCAAGAAATCCATTTAGAAAAGCCGTTTACATCTATATGTCAATCTCATAATCATGGTAAGCAGCAATAGACAATAAAATCCTAATAGACTTTAGCATCGATACAAGCAGAAAAATTTCATCGTAGTCGACACTAGGTTGCTGCGTGTAACTTTTAGCTAACAGTCGGGCCTTAAAGGTTTCCACCTTTCCGTCAGGCCTGTGCTTCCTATTGTAAACCCATTTTAAACCGATAGGAACAATTCATTCGAGAAGCTGAACCAAATCCAAAACTTGATTGAGAAGCATAGATTCTAACTCTGATTTCATGGCCTCTAGTCAGTCTCTTTGAACTAAAAGAACTTCAAGACTCATTTCTTGTATCAAATACAAGCATTCAGGAGGTCTAGATACCCTTTCAGACCTACTGAGTATGGGTAATGAAGGTTCTCCATCTACTTGAACTTCAATTTCCTCCGTTGGTTCGTTCGCTCAAGTTGTACTTCATCAAGTTCAACTTGTCTATGATTACCTCATTCAGTCAAGAATTCTACCTCTAGAAATTTTCCGAAGCCAGCTACGAATACATTTCGATTCTCGGTATCATATAACAAATATAATTTTATATTTGAAGGATATCCAACAAACTTAAACTTTTACCCTCGAGGCAAAAACTTATTCTACTGAGCCACCCTAACATATACGGGACAACCCCAAACCTTAACATAATTAAGATTCGGTTTCCTATTGGTCCTTATCTCATATGGAGTCGAAGGAAAAACTTTAGAACGAATCTTATTCAAAAGATGAACGACAGTTAAAAGAGCATAACACCATAAGTAATATGGCAAATCTGTAAAACTCAACATCGATCGGACCATATCCAATAATATATGTTTTCTCCACTCAAACACTCCATTGTGTTGTGGAGTACCAGAGGGAGTATATTAAGCGAGAATCTCATTCTCCTTTAAATAATCAGTGAACTCTCCACTCATATATTCATCGTCTCGATCCAATCGAAGGCATTTAATATATTGACCAGTTTATTTTTCTACTTCGTTTTGAAATTCTTTGAACTTTTCAAAGGTTTTTTATTTATGTTTCATCAGATAAACATAACCGTATCGTAACACATCATCGGTAAAGGTAATAAAGTATGAAAAATCAGTGTGAGCAGTCTGACTCATGGGACAACATACATCAGAATGTATGACATCCAATAAGTTAGTGGCTCGGTGTCCCACACCAGAAAATGGGGCTTTGGTCATTTTTCCTTGAATGCAAGATTCACAAGTTGGATAAGGTTCAATGGTGAGATCCTGAATCAAACCATTCTAAACCAACTAGGTTAGACGCCTATATGACCTAACCTCATATGCCAAAGTTTAGTATTATTTATTTCAGACAGTTTACGTTTATTAATTCCAGTATTCAAGATATTTCGAAAAGTGTGCAAAATGTAATGACCATGCTCATTTGGACAAACAAGGATCTGAATATTATTTCTATCACATAAATACCAGGAACAATTCTTAAGATTTACATGATATCCTTATGTATCTAATACAAAAAGTGATATAATATTTGTTACGCATCCCAATAAAACATAGCAATCATGTAGTAAAATTCTCCCACTGGGTAAGGGAATCTCGTATAAGCCCACTGCAACAGCTTCCAGAGAGTCACCACTCCCGAATCGCATTTGCGTCTCTCCAGATTTCAGCCATCTACTTTCCTTCAGAACCTGTAATGAATTTCAAATGTGAACAGGACAAGCAGAATATAAAATCCAACTAGATGTAACAGCTTCACATAATAAGAAGATATCAATAACAGGAAAAATAAAAGTACCAGATGTCGATGATCTTTCCTTCCTAATATGGGTAAGGTAGTCAAGATAGTTCCTCTTTCAGTGCCCAATCTTACTGTAGTGATGGCACTTGTGATGAGAAACTGCCTGGAACAAGCCAAGCAAACCCATACAATTGATTGAAATCGCTCCCAAGAAAAACCAAGACAGTTCGGATAAACCTCTAAAGAACAAGCAACAGAAACCTAGAGTGCTAATGGGGCGCCACAAAGGATTAGCAGGCCTTTGATAAGCTAAAACTAGTGAGAAACAAATTGAGGGATTCTCAAGCTCACGAATTGTTATGATTTTTATTCAAGAATAGTTTATCAAAACAGAACCAAAATTTAACCTTTTATAAGGAGGCTTCAACCAAAAACCCTAACCCAAAAAGGAAAAAAGATGAAACTACCCACACGCCAACAAGAGCGTATCCTAAAACTAAGCTAAGTTATCCCCACGTGCAAACCCTTGCATGCTTAACCTAATTCCCAACCATAAAATAATAATCTAAAGAAATACGCTCAAACATAAATAAAAGGCTGAACTAAAATAAATGTCAAGCCCAAAATAAAATCATAACAATTACAAATAACTATAATAAAATAGGCCTAAGTATCTCGTTGCTTCACGGCCTAAATAAGGTTCTCCATCTTGGGTTCATCCAACTTCAAGCCCATACTCAATGTAGTATAGGTGCGGGAATATTCAGATATAATCTTCTATATAAATCCATGCATTGCTTCCTAGATCTTCTTAGCTCGAGACCTCGTGATTGGACCATCTGGAACATGAACGGTGGTGGTCTGTCCGTGTCCATCATGGGCCTCATCATTCCACCTCTCCTCGAAAGGATTCAATCTCGAATCTGCATCAGACAAAGAAAGATCAGAAATATTAAATGACGCATAAACATTATATTCACCTAGAAAATCCACTTTGTAGGCATTGTCATTTATTTTCTCAAGGATTTGAAACGGGCCATCGCCTCTAGGTTAGAGTTTGGACTGTCGTTGTTTTGGGAATCGCGAATGATACACAGCGTCTACCTTTGTTGGCATGTGAGGCATATTGTTCATTCTTCTTTTCAATGTGTTTTCGTGCTTTCTCATGTATGGACTTGACCAAGTCGGCCTTGCGCTTACCATCCTGGCTAACCCTCTCATCAATGGGCAAGGGCAATAAATCCAGAGGTTTTAGTGGATTAAATCATTACATAATTTCAAAAGGAGAATAAAAAGTAGTGGAATGAATACTACGATTATATGCAAACTCAATGAAAGGTAAAAATTCTTCCCATGACTTCAAATTCTTAGAAATAACAATACGCAATAGTTGGGACATGGTCCTGTTAACGATTTCAGTTTGACCGTCAGTCTGTGGGTGACAAGAGGTGGAAAATAAGAGTTTAGTTCCCAGCCTACCCCATAAAATTTTCCAAAAATGACTTAAAAACTTCGAATCTTTGTCCGATACTATACTCCGAGGCACCTCATGTAAGCGAAAAACCTCATAAAAAATAGGTCAGCAATGTGTGTGGCATCATCTGATTTGTGACATGCAATAAAGTGTGCCATCTTGCTAAAACGGTCAACTACAACAAAAATAAAGTCTCGGCAATGTGTGTGGCATCATCTGATTTGTGACATGCAATAAAGTGTGTCATCTTGCTAAAATGGTCAACTACAACAAAAATAGAGTCTCGACCCTTCCTAGATCTAGGCAATCCTAACACAAAATCGATGGAAATATCTACCCACGGTGCATGGGGAACAAGTAATGGTGTATAAAGTCCATGTGGTTGAACTTAAATTTTGCTCTCCTACAAGTGATACACCCAGTACAAATGCGCATGACATGCTTCTTCATTTTAGGCCAATAAAAATGCTCATGTAAGATATCCCAAGTTTTTGTAACACCAAAATGACCCATAAGACCCCCACTATATGCTTCACGAACAAATAATTCACGCATAGAATAACTAGGCACACACAATTTATTATTTTTAAATAAAAAATCATATTGTCTATAAAATTTACCATATACGTCTTTTTCACATGCATTTTAAATCTCAACAAAGTCATGATCATTTGCATACAAGTGCTTGATAAATTCAAAACTAAGAAACTTAGAACTCAAGGATGTAAGTAAAGCATACTTGCATGATAGTGCATCAACAACCACATTATCCTTACCTTGCTTATAATTAATGACATATGGAAAGGTCTCCATGAACTCCATCCATTTGGCATGCCGTTTGTTAAGCTTTCTTTGACATTTGATATGCCGCAAAGATTCATGGTCAGTGTGAATCACAAACTCATTTGGCCAGAGGTAATGATGTCAAGTTTCCAGTGCTCTGACTAGAGCAAAAAACTCTTTGTTGGAGGTCAGGTACCGTAGCGCTGTGTCATTTAGCTTTTCACTGAAGTAAGTTATAGGGCATCGTTCCTGCATAAGAACTGCTCCAATGCCGACACCTGAAGCATCACACTCAATCTCGAAAGTTTGGTTAAAGTTAGGTAAGGCTAAAACAGACGTAGAACATAATCAATCTTTAAGAAGTTTAAAGGCACTTTCTTATTCCCCCCCCAATGAAAACCATTTTTTTTCTTTATGACTTCAGTAAGTGGTGCAGCAATAGTGCTAAAGTCTTTTACAAACCTCCTATAGAAACTGGCTAGTCCATGGAAACTCCTAACTGTAGGAAACGTCTTTTCCTTAACGCAGCGGAAGTTGCTATTGTGGGCACCGGCTCCGGTATGGACCCTTAAAATTTTCTTTGCTTTCTTTCTTTTTGAATCCGAACTCCACCAACCACTTGATGAATTTCCTTTGATGTCCAACGCTTAGATCAACCACCCGATCTTTCGAGCTATATCTCGAAACCAACAAACCGAAGTGTGGGCTTCACTCACAAAGATCAACCTCTAAACTTTATAGAGAAATAATAACACTATAAACTATTTATAGAAATGATGTTGTCATAATATTCTTTTGGATTTGGGAAAGATATGGTGAAGAAGATCAAGTATCTTGTTCACTCTTATTTTTCTTTCTAATATCAACAATTGAGAAAATAAGATTTTTCTATCTACCTTACTCACAACTTTTTTGTGAATGTTCTTACTGTCTCTTGAATTTATTTTTGCAAAATGCTAAGAATGAATTACCCAAACTTTGAGTGGGAATGGTAGAGATTTTTTTCCAAAGCCAATCCACCAACATCCACTCACTCTTTGAATGGAAATCACACTTGAGTGTAGTGTCAACCAAATCAATGAGATAATGGATCAAGTTAGGTAATTAGGTTAAAACTAATTAACAAAAACTTGGCGGATGATTCAGCAAACCATTAAGGCTTGTCTTGATAATGCATTTACCATTATCAAATAATGATGTCATAATTATCTCATAATTATGCATTATCAATTGTAATGTAATAATTATCTCATAATTATTATTTGATTATCTCATAATAAAAAAATATAAGAAAACATAATATCAAACTAATTTGATATTATTTTCATTTGTGACAAAAAATATTATTAATCATATTAATAATATATAATGTGAGCATATTATTAGACAATCTAATTATATTAGGTTTGCTACAGTTAATCGAGCTAGCACGGGGACCGGATGGACCTACAGTTTCGAGCTCCAATAATTCTAAAATATTAATTAAACACATTTTAATCAAATATTACGAATTATTAACTCTGCATTATTCCACTAAAAATGTGAAGTTGAACTCCCGTTACAGTAGATGGAAAATAAGTCGAACAACTTCGGTATCCATCGATATAGTCGTTACATATAGATACAGCCCTTCACGAATATCTCATAAATAGAGCCGGGTCATAAGTCCGTTAAACCCTGATGAGTGGTAAATCTATCACTATTTCCCACTCATTTAACCTAATATTTTGTATAGTTTCTCGGGTTTTATGAACATTTTGATGTGTTTTGTGTTGTTTTGCAGATAAATAAAGTTTGGGAAGCATTGGAAGCAATTTGGGGCCAAAATATAGGAAAAATGACAAAAGGCCAATTTTGTAATTTGTCAGCGTCGTGACGCCAAGACCCTCAGCGTCGCGACGCCTAAAGTAAGCCGAACAGTGCTAACGTGCACCGGGTCCACAAGTCAGAATCTGAGAAAAATTGACTTTGCTAACGTGCGCCATGCCACGTGTCACCATCACAACCGATCTACTAACGTGCGTCGTGCCACGTGTCATCATCCTACGGTGCCGACAGTCGCCATCACCACGTGTTGCCACATGTCACTCCACCTGTCAGCCACGTCATCGTCCACATCACCGGTTGACCGAGTCAAAGTGCCATGTTATCATCAGCCAATCACAACGTGCCACGTGTCGTAATTCTATGGTGCCGACAGTCCCTTTCGCCACGTGTGCCACGTCAGCATCAATTATTGATAAACTTATCCAAAATCGACACGTGGCGGATAAGAATCTGAGCCAACCAATCAGAAGCCGCCACGTCTCACAATAATTGAGATCCCAACCACCTTGCCACGTGTCACCTTATCACCTTATCCAGAATTTGAGCCAACGAACCAGAGCGTGCCACGTCGACAATCACCGGCGTCGCGATGCTGGCTTGGCGTCGCGACGCCAAACCCCTACTGACGCCTATAAATTCAGCGTGATTTCAGAATTCAAATCATGTCTTCCTTGAGTTTTGTAAGGACTCTAAGGATTGCATCTTGTGTGTTTTAGTTTGTAATTTTAATTTAACATTTTTACTTTTACTATTTTTAATTATGCACTTTTACTTTTTGTAATAAAATTTTATTTACTTTTTTTACTTTATGTTTTGTAGTTAATTTACCGCTGGGGTAAAAGGTGAAACATTTAATATAATTATCTAGGTAAATCTCACTTAATTATAATTTATAAATTATAATTTAACCGATTTAATTAATAGCAGACTTTATTACCGCCTATATGGTCGATCTAAATATAAATTACATTACCGCCTATATGGCTGGTGTAATTGGACTAAATGGATTACCGCCTATATGGCTGGTTTTAAATATTTAACATTATTAATTCCTGAGAAAGCAGAATATAAAATAATTTATATTTTATAATAAGTGAGAATTCATAGATAAGAAATATTAAATGGGGATCCTCTAACCCCAGTATTTTATTTTTATTCTAGGGAAGTGATGAAACACAATATTCATACTTATTAATTGATTTTCCTTTTATGGGTAATTCTTTAGTTTGTTTATTGAGTCTTAAGCTTAATGCTTCTTGTTAATTGGCCACCAATAAGATTGATGTGGTAAACTTAAAATGAACTAGACATAGGGATTTTAGGTTTCAGCCTTAGATTCAATAGCCCACGATCTTCCTTGAGGATAGATAACCCTTTAATAGATTTCCTTACAGGATAGACATATACTTGTCGGGCGGGGGTAGCCATAATTGGAACTTGATCTTAATGAATCCAGGTAATTTGGTTGACATAGACATATAGTTCAATTGGGTTATACTGGGTATTTGCGTCTGACCATCGACAGAGGCTTTTGCATATTTTCGTGTTCCAGGTTAGCAAACTGATTTATTACACATATATAAGAGAATCAATTCATCTTTATAATAATATTGTATGGAGTCACGACCCCAGATCTTTGAGTCTTTTGTTATTTTCCTTAGTATTTTCTTTTGTTTATTTTATTTATTTTAATTAAGGAAAACCACATTCAACCAACCACTCAAACAATCATTCTCTTCTCCCTATAATTAGATACCTGTAAATAAATAGTATCAATATTTAATAACAACAGTAGGAATTAAGTCCTCGTGAGATCGATATTTTTATACTACTTGAACAATACGTGCGCTTGCGTTATACGTGTGTGTTTACTCCGGTCAAGTTTTTGGCGCTGTTGCCGGGGACTTATTTTTCTTGAGTTATTAATCTTGAAGCTATCTAATTTACTTGTATCTAATTTTCTTTATTTTTATCTGTAATTTTTAACTCTTTCTTTGTTTTCAGGTGGTTGAAAAATGGAACATTATTGGGAGATTGAGAGATCACGAGCTTTACTAGAAGATACACCATAAATCTGGGAGCAACAGTCCGGTTTTCTGAGGCCTGTTGTACAACCCAACAACTATCACTGGATGTCAGAATCGAGCAATACTACATTTGCTCATCAGAACGAAATGGGGAGTTGTGTGATTTATGATGGTAACCACCCGAACGATCAATGCATATACTTTTCAGAGTGGAAGAATTATCAGAATCATTCAAGGTACGAAGAACCATCATATTTTCCATCTCATCCACCATCTACCTTCGATTTCCATCAACAATCAGAACCATCAGAGGAAGATCAGATGATTGACATGCTCAAAGATTGGGTCAAGAAACAAGACGAAAATTTGGATACAATGCTTGAAACATGTCAGAATCAATTTGAAAGTATTCAGAGACAATCAGAATTCATTCAGAGACTGACAGATCAAATGAGACAATTACCTCAAGAAGAATTATCAGATGAAACTGAAAAAGCCTTTGAGTACCCAGAGATCCACAATGACACCTTAATAGAGGAGGAGGCTGAGTAGTATCAACAACCAGAGGTATCAGTTCAGGAGCCCAAACCAGCAAAGTTTCTATTTGACTCTTATTATTCAGATTCTGACGATGATGAAGCTGATCTATTTATACCAACTGCACCAACAACGAAGGATCAAACTTTCAATCCTCAAAATGAAGATCTTGGAGCATGCTTTACCATGATGTTTGATGAAAATCTACCTAAACCATCCATTCCAGTCATATCAGAGGATGAAGACCTAATGTCAGAAACATCTTTACATCCTCAGGCAGATACTTATGGAGCATGCATTTCACAGATGACGGATGAAGAGTTGAATACGGAAATTTTAAAATTCATCTGTGAAGAAAAGGTGGAGCAAGAAGTAGAGCAAATGAAGGAGCAACAGTTAGACCAAATTGAAGATCCAGAGCATTCAGACGAAACATCACTGTTTTGGGGAGTACAATTTAGAGATATCACCCGGAAGCTTGATATAATGGAACTTCCATTCCAAGTCAAGCACCATACGAGACCTCCTGATTGTCTTTCTTTCTTTTCAGGAACTAATGGAGCAACAAAGATCAAAAAGGTGTCACAAGCACGAAATATGACAAAATTCTTTTTATCACCTTACCGTTGGAAGAGACCCTTCAAAAGCAACGCTCACGGGATTGTCTTTAATCGGACATCCAAAATGACGCAGAAACCTCATTGACAGATGGATTGCAATCACGTCTGGGTGAAGACGAAAAATTTAGCGCTAGCAGGGAGGCAACCCATGCACTTTGTTGTAATTTCTGTTTTCATATTTTATGTATACATGTTGTAGAATTTTTAATTTTGTGTGTTATTTTTATAGGGAAAAGCACAAACAGAGCATTTTAAGACAAAGGGAATGGTATTTGGAAAATATAAGAGATAATTCATTAGCGATGGCTGAGTAAGGAATGGATTCTTGAGACGCATCCTAATAAATTTATACTAAGCGAATGGCGTATTGCGTACACAATTCCGTTGCCTTAATTATTGATTTGATTTGCTTTTCTGTTGTAATTATCTTTATTTTCGTAGACAAGATCCAGACTTTTTGACATTTCACGATTTCTTTTGTTTTTTTAGCTAACAATCGTCCTTTGCAAGATACTAGTGCTATTGTTACTCACCCTTTTCAGGTTCTATAAATTCAACTCATCATTGCACTTTTGAAGACATCCAGAGTAAAACATAGAAGCCACTTCAAGAAGACGAGTTGAAAACATCTGTGTGTTTTACGGTACTAGTGTTGGTGTTAAGCCACAATACGTAGAGGCAGCACAGAAATTGGGTCGAGTCTTAGCTGAGAGGAATATGCACTTAGTATATGGCGGATGCAATCTTGGACTAATGAGGATCGTTTCAAAGGCCGTACAGGAAGGAGGCAGTCACGTTTTGGGAATCATCCCAAAACCCTTAGCAGAGGCAAATCTTATTGAACCATCAAACAGAGAGGAACTGATCATGCCAGGTATGTCTGAACGATTAGTAGAAATGATTAACCGTGATGATGCTTTTATTATTTTGCCAGGTGGCTTGGGCACATTGGAGGAAAATTTTATAGTGCTATCTTGGGCGAACCTGAACATACACCAGAAACTGCTTGGACTATACAACGTTGAAGGATTTTATGATTTTCTTTGTGTGTTGTGTTCTTGATGACTTGGAGAAATGGGTTCGTGTCAAAACCTATGAAAGAACTCCTCTTTACTGCCAGATCTGCTCCGGATCTAATAGACCAACTCTTAGCCTATGAACCTCAAGTTGACCCTATCCTTTCAAATATAAATTGGTCCGAAGACGATTGTGGTAAGAGGCGTCGGATTAATCTGGATCTTAACCTTTAACTTTTCGTGTATAATTTCAGCTAACCAAGTATTATCTTCTAAACTCTTCTTCTACTGTTTAAGACATTGGAGACAATGTCTCATTTAGGTTTGGGGGAGGGAATTAGTTGATCAGTACCTTGTTTTTAATCTGTGTGTTGTTTTTATTTTTTAGTACAAAATTTTTCGAAAAATACAAAAACAAATTGAAATTTTTTCAAAAATTACAAAAATATTTTGCATTTTTGTGTTTTTATTTTGACTAAAAATGTGAAATTGGTGAGAGATAGCTGTGTAAGGAGTTTCCACTCCTGAGACGTATCTCAAACCTATTTCGGAACAAGTTAATTTTTGTTTATTTCCTTTTGAATTATTTAATTTGTGAATTCTTCATAATACTGACTAAAATGGATCTTCATATGCTCAGTTGACAGGTATTAACAACATACATAGTAAAATACGGACATGAGCTAAAATTGAAAAGTTTGTAATATTCAGTGCTCTAGTTTAATTGGAGGAAGCATCTCAAAAAGTGATGGAGTAAAAAAAAATCTGAGATCCGAGTTATTAAGTCTGTAAGGGTGTGTTTAACACATAGTGCCCTAAAGCCAACTGGTTTAGGAGTCACTGGCCCAAAGCTCGCTACATGGATCAAAGATGTTGCAAAAATATATATCTGAAGTCTGAGTAATTAAGTCCGTATGGGTGTCTTAACACCTGGTGCCCTAAAGCCAACTGGTTTGGGAGCCACCGACCCAACACTCGCTACATAGACGGAAGGTATTGTAAATAAATAAAAAAAAATCAAAAATCAAAGAAAAAATCAGAAAAATTATTCCATTACTACAAAAAGGTGTGAATTCTGATAAAAATTTAGGACAAAAATATTACTCTCTTATCAACTTCAATTATGACTGTTGTGTGGGCAAAAATGAGTTGTTTAATATTTGTTGGCTGTGTATATGGAGAATGGTAAATATAATCGGAGAATTTACTTATTCAGTAATTTAGAAAGAAACAAAACAACTAGTAACTTGGAGTAGAAATTTCACCTGATTAGTTTACTAACTTCGTTATTCTCTTTTCGCTTGTCTTTTTGCTTTTGTGTGCATTAGTTTCACTACCTTTTTAATTTTGTAAAATGTTTGTGGGTATTGTTGGACATTTATGACCCATAGCGTCACTATTTGTACAGATCAAGGTGTTGTTGTACAAATTAACTATGTGACAAAGGACATTGCACTCTTATCATTTGTGATTAGATCACCAAGATATATAAATGATAGGAGGTCCTTATGATTTTTTCCTGGATTGAGAATGATATGAGACAGTATCAGTCCACGAAGGATAAATCATTAAATATCCCTATTCAGAGTATTATCGAGATTCGACATCGATAAATGCGTAAAAGACTAGTATTACACTTGTGCGCGTTGTGAGGGCATAACGGCATAGTTCTCATATATTTGGGTATAGGATACTCATGCAAGTGTAATAGGAGGTTGTGTTTTTCCGATGGTACGGGAAACAGCTTCGCTCTGGATAGACCCCATCAGAATTCCATTGGTAGTATGACTATGTGTCTATGGAAATCTGAAATCAGGGTAGGTGTATTTGTCTTAACCTGAGACTTGCACCGCTAATACTTGCGACAATCAATATACTTTGGTTTGGTCATCCAGGGCTTTAACAGTTTCTGTGTACGCCTCTTCTGGGTATATCGAGAACCGTAGTGTGTTGGGTGTGATGTCAAGACGGAAGTATCACTCTAGTCATATGGAGATGATGATCACACAAGGATACAAAATGGTTCTCTAAAAAGGTTGCAACCGTTCGGGATAATATGACTTGGTCATGATTTTCCGATAATAAAAAGACTAGTTGCTCGTCATCCGATATATGCTTCGTACGGGGTAGACACTGTACCAGCCCCAGGCTTGCATGTGATCATCCGATACTGGATCGAAATACGCAATACTACGTATACTACGCCTGATATAGATCCTTATATTCTTGTAAGGATATTTCTGGAGAATTGGGTAGGCATGGCGCTTTGCTAGAAGCCAACCTTGTCTTGTAAATCGGTACACGTAGTACTGGGTACTTACGTTTCGGATAGTCCGACCGAATTTACTGCCAACATATCCGGGGATCTCATGGGTCGCTTCCCGAAGATTCACCGATGACGTATGACTCGCACTTTAATATAATCTGGGATTAATTAGATGAGAGAGAAAATTAATATGGGATTAATTGCGGAGATATTTTATCTGGGATAAAATATCATTTAAAGAGAGAGAATGGTTAATTTGGAATTAATCGATAAATTAATATATTCGATATATTAAGCTAAATTGGATTTCGACGTGGAATTAAAATTAGATTTTAATTCGGGCAAACGAGTTAATTTAGAATTAATTCGTAAGCGACATGAATAGTGATTTCGCTAGGCGTAATCATTTAAATTGCGTCGCAACGGAAATTCGTTAATTTAGAATTAGCGAACCCGAGCTCGGGATTGTTTGCGAGCACATTCGCATTTCGAATTCGAGTGTGGCACGCAAGTCAAATCTAGCGTCAAATCATTAGTCGCATCAATCGTCAAATCATTAGTCACTTTGAGTAATGTGACAACTTGTCACTTGATTTGATTGATTGATGTAAGTTGATGTGAGTTGATAGAAAGCATTTATTGCTTGACTTTTTGGAAAAGGATTTTGGTATATGTTTTATTTGTTTTTTTTTTGGAAAACAAAAAAAAAACTAATACAAAAATCTCTCTCTCTCTTCCAATTTTTTCTCTCCTCTCTCACGCCCATGGAGGGGCTGTTCTTGTTCTTTTGTTTCTGGCAGAAAACCGAGAGCAGTGGAAGCAAAAGTGTGGTGATTTTGTGACAAAATCATCAAGAGCTAGCACTCCGAGAGACATGCGAAGGTGATAGGGAAGTCCACCCATGAGCTTGGGATCATTTGATGAAGCTTGGAGCTTGACGAAGGACCAACAATGGCCGAAAATGGAGCCCAATAGAAGCTCACTGTCGAGCATGACAGAGGGCAGAAAATCATTTTTTGTTCGTTGCCGCGTCGCTCAACCGATCGATGTAAGTATTCTGCAACTTCCTCGATTTGTATTCGCACATGTTTTGTGCTTTGTATTCGATCCTCGGGGCTGTAGAACTCCAATAATGGTATCAGAGCGGAGTAAAAGCATGAAATTTGATTAGGGCTTAAAATTTGGGTAAATGTTTTTGAGTATAATTTAATTAAATTTGATGTTTGAGTATGCTTAAAACATGTTGAATTGAAGTTGATTGGATCAATTTCATGAAACTGTGATTGGATCATTTTTTCCCCAAAATCTTAGCTTGGCCGAGAATGATGCCTTATTTTGATGTCTTGTAATTTTGATTTTTTGATTCATTGGATGAGTTAGAATCATGTTGGGAATGTTGATTTAATGTTGAATTGGATTTAATTGGATTGGAACCAAATCGGACATAAAATTAACCCCATTGCCGAGAGCATTATAGCATGTTTGGGTTTGATTTTTGATCAAAATGTGTTGGACACTAATTGATGTAATTGAGCATGATTAGTTGTGTAAATTGATGATTTGGAAATATTGATTTATGTAATTAATTATGCTATACACTTTAGTTTAATTAAATATGAAATTTGGAATTTTTTGTGTTTAATTAAATGGGCTTAAATTGGATTTAGGCTTGTAATGTTGTAAATGGGCTTATTGGGCTTGGTTGTACTAAGTTAGGTTTAGGCTAAATTGGTTGGATCCAATTGGGCCAAAAACCGCTTCTATAAAGCCCAAATGCGACTAATGGACCTTTAAAGTTTAATTGGGCCTAATGGGCCTAAATTGATTTCTAGGCTTATGGGGTTACTCCTTGATTGGGCTTTGGTTATTGGGTTTGACCCGAGTTGACCAAAAGTCCACGCCTTAAGAAATTAATTAAAAGCCCATTGGACTTTAATTAAATAAATGTTGGACGTTAATCGGGCTTTGAGACCCGTAACGATTAAATTTGGAATTTAAGTCGTAAAGGTTTATAAATAAAGTGTAGTATTTAATTTGGAATTAAATAATTCAATTAGTATTAAATACATATTGAATTGGATTTAATTATGTAGTTTAATTTAATTCGAGAATTCGTACTTTGAGTACTTATTCGCAAAAACGAGTTTGACTCGAGCAAAATCAAATCGTTGTTTGAACATTGGATGATAACTAATTATCAGATTAATTAATTTGATTAGATTGATTGATAACATGCATGTGTGAATACATGGTTGCGATGCATGAATAATGTATATCGGATGGATATTAGATGGGTGGGGCAATTTTAGAAATTGTTGTAATAAATTTGGAATTTATTAATTGGACATGCGTGTCCAGCCTTATTACCTCCTTACTCTTTGTATTCTCTTCTCACCTATTCCCCTCAATATAAATGAGGTTTCTTTAGAAGTGTAGTGTAACGGGTAGAAGCAATACTTGTGCTAGCGGGAGAGAGAAAGGGAGAGATTTGATCTAGGATCAATGTGTTAAGTATCCATCCGCATATCATTATTATTTTATTATACGCGCTTTATTATGTATTTAGAATGCATGTTTAAGGGTGTATGATGATGAGACCTTAAAAAAGATAATAAATTGGTTGCCAATTTGCACGCGAAAAACCCTCAAACAATATTAAGCGTTTTTCCTTCCATTGAGTGATTCTTACTCAAGATCCAAGACTGGCATTGGCTTGTTGGCCAAAGTCAAGGCCTTTGTCCGTCTAGGATGTGTTTGAATCACGAAGGCTTTGTTCCATATTGGTGTCTTGTCCAAGTTGTGGTTTGTTGGCCAAAGTCAAGACCACTTCTTGTCCATCGACATTGATTACGAAGCTTTCCATGGTCAATGGGTCTCGCTTAACTGGGATCACTAAGTTTGTTGTGCCAAAGCCAAGACTTAGTTGATTCAGAGGAAAAAGGTTAGGTAATATATTGGATATATTGGCATATATAAGATATATGTTTCAGACTTGGATGTCCCCCTACTGGATCTAGGAATTGGATTGGATCCAATTGATCTTAGAGATCTACCTAGTTAATTATCATACAATTTGTTGGCCAAAGTCAAGATTGTGTGATATTTAACGGGATCCTAGCCCACTAGGAAATACGGTTTCCCGAGTACTCGACAGAGGGTTAGAGGCTCGCCGAAAAATAGTGGGAGGCAAGAATTGAATTTGAAATATTCATTTAATTACTTGCCATACGCGCTCAAACAATATCATTTCGTCAAATAAATTAAATGTTAGTTGGACTAATATTTAAATTGTTGTTTTAATTAACAGTTGGACTGTATTCAAACAAATTAAAAGTATAGTTGATTAATATAGTTGGACTATAATAATCATTATATTTAAAAGTACCTAAAATCGTTTATTAAATAGTTTGACTATTAGAATCAAGATATAATTGAAAGATTGACATTTAAAATATGATCCTAGGGAAAATGTATTTAAATGGTTTAATTTTCAAATTGGGAATAAAATTCCAGGATGGTCCTGGAAAATAGTAAGTTACTTTATTTGATAAAATAACATATTAGGCCTAAGCCCGGAGTTAAGCAAATAGCCGAGTATAATCTTTGGAAGATTTATGTAATGATAACTTTAGTGCTTAATCCATTAAACTTGTCAAGTAGACTCTTTAATTTCTTTGTCAGAACTAAGGGTTAGATCCTTAAAGTATGATATTGAAATTGAAGGATCTTCATAGATCTATAATTAGATCTTAGAAGTAATAAATTGCGATAATAACTCTTGGAGAGTTAATGACTATTCTCAATGAGACAAAGTCAAAAGTTGCAATATGGCGAGAAGCGCAAGGCGCACCTTATTTCGACATTCCGGAAGGCCAAGGCTTGGCCAAAGGCTTCTGAGTGTGAAAAGGGCAAAGGCAAAATCATTATAATCTTCTTGGAAGATAAAGGACATATCCCAAAATGTTTGCCTAAATTGTGGCAAACGGGATCGCGGAAGCGTGACTGCCATTTGAACAAAGCAGACATGAAGGAATTGAAGACGAGCAAGACTCTGACTTCAAATATGATTGTCATTATTATGTTCATTACTAGTATTAAAATTAGATTTTAAAATACTTAGTATGGTACATAAATACATATATACTGATGTTCAGAATCTGCTAAGAGCAAGATACTGACTTCAGTTGAGATTTATCTGCGAATTGGAAACAGGACGAAAGTCGCTATTTTAACCGTAGATATCTAAATTTAGGAACTACCTTCAGGTGTGTACCTAAATTAGGTGACTGTTATAATGTAACTAGTTTGACTAGAGACATTATCTCCATATCAGTGTTTAACCCGATGCGGGTGAACCTTTATATCCTAGAACACTAAAGTGTTTTATTATATAAGGATGATATTGAGATAAACACATTAGATGTGAATAACAGTATTTATATTTTGAATATAAATAAATCTCAACACATATAACATGACAAACAAATAGCTCAAACTGATTTGATCAGAAGAAACTCAATTGTGGGATTGTTGTCTGGGACACAACTAAAACAAGAATCGTATATCCACACTTTTGAAGAGTGGGTACTCTGACTGATTTGATTCTATTCAAATAAAGTCTACGAATCTAGTTAATTGGGCAATGTGCCTAAAACACATTTACTTGGTAAAATTGCAAATGCCACCGATCTGTTAGCCCTCGTTCATAGTGAAGCAAGTGGGCCCATGTCTAGCTAGGCTAGAGGTGGATATGAATATTTCGTGACCTTTACGGATGTGGCATCACATTATGGTTATGTGTTTCTTTTGAAGAACACAAATCGGAAACTCTTAAAGTTTCGACATGAAATAGACAAACAAATCGGCTATAATATTAAACCGTCACGGTAAGACCGTAATGGAAATACTTAAGCAATAAGTTTCTTAAATATACTTGAAAGAGTATAGTATTCTTTCAATTAGGACTCCTCCTGGAACACGTCAATTTGACGGTGTGTCCGAACAGGATAAATCGAATTTTGTTGGACATGATAAGGTTAATCATGAGTCGCTCTGAGTTACAATTTCCTTCAACGGATAAGCTTTAAACAGTGCAAAACTTATTTAGAATAAGGTTCCATAAAATCTGTTTGACAGACTTCATATTAGATATGAACAGGAATGAAACCGGGTTTCTCATTCCTGTTGATTTGGGTATGTTAGGCATATGTTTGGATGATACCAAACTAAAACCCAAATTGGATAAGTGCCAATTGTAGGTTATCCTAGGGATACCAAAGTATAGTACTTATACATCTCACAAGAGAACAATTTAATTGTTGCTCGCCATGTGGTTTTTCTAAGAGGAATACCTATATGTAGTGGTAAGTGGGAGGATAGTAAAACTCGATGAAAATCGGAGTAATACTGTTCCAGGCACAGATCCTTAATGGAACATAAATAGTTCATCTAGGATGAAACTATACCAGTAATCTTTGAATACACAAGAACCACGTAAGTCGAAGAGAGTCATAAAATAACTTGGGGTATAGGTTTCTGATCTCACCTCATAAAGATGTCAATCTTATTGAGGAATACGAACTGACTACGTATGAGGAAGTGATACAAGGTATCGACTCCCTAATTATGGAAAAGTGCCATGATATCCGAAATGGATTCCATGTATATCAACCAAGTTTGGATACTAGTTGATGTACCACAAGGCATTGTGCCTATTGGTACTATATAACTCTTCAAGGAAGACATACATGGATGGCAACATACCAACGTATAAAGCTAGGCTAGTAGCGGAAATGTATCGTTATCAACATTGTGTTGATTACGATTCAACATTTTACCTGTTGCCACGGTAAATCCATTTGGATAATGCTTGCTGATGTTGCATATTTCATTTATGAAATATGTCAGCCTTACGGGAAAATCACTTTCCTTAAACGGAAACCTTTTGGAGGATGTTTACAACATCCTGTCGGTTTTGTCGTACCAAAACAAGCAAACAAGGTTTGCAGATTATTCGATCCATGGATGGATTGAGGCGAGCATTAGGTTCTTGGAATTATAGTTTTGATGTAATCATAATGGTTTATGATTTAATTCAAAACGCAATGATTCTTGTGTATATAAGAGGGTTAGTGGGAGCGCACTGACAGTGGCTGTCCTATAAATAATGATAATATATCATTTCTTGGAAATGATATTCCCATAACAATCGGTGAAAGCTTGGCTTTCATGAAAAATCTCCGAGAACTCGTACATTGAAAAATATACGTGACCTGGTGTCTCATACGCTTTGAGCATATGAAGTCACAATCAGGCCAATCCAAGTGATAGTCACTGGATTGAAGTTAAGAACATCTGTTAGTATCTTAGAGAACTAAAGATGCTATCTTAACCTATGGAGAAAGGAGAACTTGAAGTGACTGGGATCACTGTAGCAAGTTTCCTAAACGGATAAAACGACTATAAGTCGCAAAACGGTACTATAAAGTTTGAATAACGGAACAGTGAGCTGAAATCTTACAAGCAAGATACTGTTACCGAATAAACAATAAATGCAGGTTATTGCTGCAGCTGAGGCAGCAATAGAAGCCATTTGGGTCGATAATAAATCTAATTAGATTAGATATAGTTCTGTTAGCAGCTGAGCTAGACGTCAGCACAGGCTAAGGAATTAATGGTCTCATCAACGATCCAGATACATACTTCGATATTCATCTGATTCGTTCAGATCATACATCGTGGAGATGTGATGATCGAATAAATCGCATTAGACGATAATCATGTAAATCCGCTGACGAAAGCCTTTTCTCAGCAGTTTGAGCCAACCGTACATAGTTCGGGAGTCAGACACTCGAGTGACTGGCTATAGGCCAAGTGGGAGATTGTTGTGACGATTATGACACCCATAAGCTATCATTTCCTATGTCATTGTACAGATCATGGTGTTGTTGTACAAATTAACTATGTGACAAAGGAGATTGCACTCTTATCATTTGTGATTAGATCACCAAGATATATAAATGATAGGAGGTCCTTATGATTTGTTCCTGGATTGAGAATGATATGAGACAGTATCAGTCCACGAAGGATAAATCATTAAATATCCCTAGTCAGAGTATTATCGAGATTGGACATCGATAAATGCGTAAAAGACTAGTATTACATTTGTGCGCGTTGTGAGGGCATAACAGCATAGTTCTCATATATTTGGGTATAGGATACTCATGCAAGTGTAATATGAGGTTGTGTTTTTCCGATGGTACGGGAAACAGCTTCGCTCTGGATAGACCACATATTGGTAGTATGACTATGTGTCTATGGAAATCCGAAATCAGGGTAGGTGTATTTGGTCTTAACCTGAGACTTGCCCCGTTAATACTTGCGACAATCAATATACTTTGGTTTTGGTCGTCCAGGGCTTTAACCAGTTTCTGTGTACGCCTCTTCTGGGTATATCGAGAATCGTAGTGTGTTGGGTGTGATGTCAAGACGGAAGTATCACTCTAGTCATATGGAGATGATGATCGCACAAGGATACAAAACTGGTTCTCTAAAAAGGTTGCAACCGTTGGGATAATATGACTTGGTCATGATTTTCCGATAATAAAGAGACTAGTTGCTCGTCATCCGATATATGCTTCGTACGGGGTAGACACTGTACCAGCCCCAGGCCTTGCATGTGATCATCCGATACTGGATCGAAATACGCAATACTACGTATACTACGCCTGATATAGATCCTTATATTCTTGTAAGGATATTTCTGGAGAATTGGGTAGGCATGGCGCTTTGCTAGAAGCCAACCTTGTCTTGTAAATCGGTACAAACGTAGTACTGGGTACTTACGTGTTCGGATAGTCCGACCGAATTTACTGCCAACATATCTGGGGATCTCATGGGTCGCTTCCCGAAGATTCACCGATGACGTATGACTCGCACTTTAATTAATCTGGGATTAATTAGATGAGAGAGAAAATTAATATGGGATTAATTGCGGAGATATTTTATCTGGGATAAAATATCATTTAAAGAGAGAGAACGATTAATTTGGAATTAATCGATAAATTAATATATTCGATATATTAAGCTAAATTGGATTTCGACGTGGAATTAAAATTAGATTTTAATTCGGGCAAACGAGTTAATTTAGAATTAATTCGTAAGCGACATGAATAGTGATTTCGCTAGGCGTAATCATTTAAATTGCGTCGCAACAGAAATTCGTTAATTTGGAATTAGCGAACCCGAGCCCGGGACTATTTGCGAGAGCATTCGCATTTCGAATTCGAGTGCGGCACGTAAGTCAAATCAAGCGTCAAATCATTAGTCGCATCAAGCGTCAAATCATTAGTCACTTTGAGTAATGTGACAACTTGTCACTTGATTTGATTGATTGATGTAAGCTGATGTGAGTTTATAGAAAGCATTTATGGCTTGACTTTTTGGAAAAGGATTTTGGTATATGTTTTATTTATTTTTTTTTGGAAAAAAAAAAAGCTAATACAAAAATCTCTCTCTCTCTTCCAATTTTTTCTCTCCTCTCTCACGCCCATGGATGGGCTGTTCTTGTTCTTCTGTTTATGGCAGAAAACGAGAGCAATGGAAGCAAAAGTGTGGTGATTTTGTGACAAAATCATCAAGAGCTAGCACTCCGAGAGACATACGAAGGTGATAGGAAAGTCCACCCATGAGCTTGGGATCATTTGACAAAGCTTGGAGCTTGACGAAGGACCAACAATGGCCGAAAATGGAGCCCAACAGCAGCTCACTGCCGAGCATGACAGTGGGCAGAAAATCATTTTTTGTTCGTTGCCGCGTCGCTCAACCAATCGATGTAAGTATTCCGCAACTTCCTCGATTTGTATTCGCACATGTTTTATGCTTTGTATTCGATCTTCGGGGCCGTAGAACTCCAACAGGTATCATTGATGTAAACCCTCACGAGACTACAACTCATCCACTAGGGACACATAGGGGTTTAAAGGCTTGTTGCATACTCTAAATGCAACCGTGATCCATACGAAAGTGGCTTAGTTAAATTTTAAAGATGTTTATGTTATTTTTATTCTATGTTTTGCTCGAGGACTAGCAAAATGTTAGGTTTGAGGGTGTGATGAGTGGTAAATCTATCACTATTTCCCACTCATTTAACCTAATATTTTGTATAGTTTCTCAGGTTTTGTGAACGTTTTGATGTGTTTTGTGTTGTTTTGCAAATAAATAAAGTTTGGGAAGCATTGGAAGCAATTTGGGGCCAAAATAGAGGAAAAATGACAAAAGGGCAATTTTGTAATTTGGCAGCGTCGCGACGCCATGACCCTCAGCGTCGCGACGCCTAAAGTAAGCCGAACAGTGCTAAGGTGCGCTGGGTCCACAAGTCAGAATCTGAGAAAAATTGACTTTGCTAACGTGCGCCGTGCCACGTGTCACCATCACAGCCGATCTGCTAACGTCTGTCGTGCCACATGTCATCATCCTACGGTGCCGACAGTCGCCATCGCCACGTGTCGCCACATGTCACTCCACCTATCAGCCACATCATCATCCACATCACCGGTTGACCGAGTCAAAGTGCCACGTCATTGCCACGTCATCGTTAGCCAATTACAGCGTGCCACGTGTCGTAATTATATGGTGTCGACAGTCCCTTTCGCCACGTGTGCCACGTCAGCGCCACATCATCCTCAATTATTGATAAAATTTTCTGAAATCGACACGTGGCGGATAAGAATCCGAGCCGACCAATCAGAAGTCGCCACATGTCACAATAATTGAGATCCCAACCACCTTGCCACATGTCACCTTATCACCTTATCCAGAATCTGAGCCGAGGAACCAGAGCGTGTCACATCGACAATCACCGGCGTCGCGACGCTGGCTTGGCGTCACGACGCCGGACCCCTACTGACGCCTATAAATTCAGCGCGATTTCAGAATTCAAATCATGTCTTCCTTGAGTTTTGTAAGGACTCTAAGGATTGCATCTTGTGTGTTTTAGTTTGTAATTTTAATTTAGCATTTTTACTTTTAGAATTTTTAATTATTCACTTTTACTTTTTGTAATAAAATTTTATTTACTTTTTTACTTTATGTTTTGTAGTTAATTTACCACTGGATAAAAGGTGAAACATTTAATATAATTATCTAGGTAAATCTCACTTAATTATAATTTAACCGGATTAATTAATGGCAGAATTTATTACCGCCTATATGGTCGGTCTAAATATAAATTATATTACCGCCTATATGGCTGGTTTTAAATGTTTAACATTATTAATTCCTGAGAAAGCAGAACATAAAATAATTTATATTTTATAATAAGTGAGAATTCCTAGTTAACAAAAATATTAAATGTGGATCCTCTAACCCTAGCATTTTATTTTTATTATAGGGAAGTGATGAAACACAATATTCATACTTAATAATTGATTTTCTTTCTATGGGTAATTCTTTAGTTTGTTTATTGAGTCTTAAGCTTAATGCTTCTTGTTAATTGGCCACCAATAAGATTGATGTGGTAAACTAAAAATGAACTAGACATAAGGATTTTAGGTTTCAGCTTTAAATTCAATAGCCACGATCTTCCTTGAGGATAGATAACCCTTTAATAGATTTCCTTACAGGATAGACATATACCTGTCGGGCGGGGGTAGCCATAATTGGAACTTGATCTTAATGAATCCAGGTAATTTGGCTGACATAGACATATAGTTCAGTTGGGTTATACTGGGTATTTTCTTTTGACCATCGACAGAGGCTTTTGCATATTTTCGTGTTCCAGGTTAGCAAACTAATTTATTACACATATATCAGAGAATCAATTCATCTTTATAATAATATTGTATGGAGTCACGACCCTAGATCTTTGAGCCTTTTGTTATTTTTCTTAATATTTTGTTTTGTTTATTTTATTTATTTTAATTAAGGAAAACCACATTCAACCAACCACTCAAACAATCATTCTCTTCTCCCTATAATTAGATACATGTAAATAAATAGTATCAATATTTAATAACAACAGTAGGAATTAAGTCCTCGTGGGATCGATATTTTTATACTACTTGAACGATACATGTGCTTGCGTTATACGTGTGTGTTTACGCCGGTCGAACCCCTCTAAATATTTTGTCTCTTAAACTTTCTATTTGTAATAGAAAAGTTGAGCTCTCAAATTGTTCAAGTCCCGAATCAATTCTTAAAAGAGATATTATTCTGCTTCTCGTAAGAAGAAATAAATTCCATATCTATGTAAAACGTTCTCAGCTACACACCAAACCATATATCCATAAAATACGTAGTTATTGGTCGGGAATGCTACACCAACCTCACTATAGTAAATCAAAGGATATAGCCTGTCATGATGGAGTTCGTAGTACACTCAGGATTAAGATCGAATCCATATATGACCATCTATTAGATAAAATGAATTTCTTCGATTAACGGATATTAAAAGAAATTCGTATTTATCTGAGTCCAGTCCTATATGATCACATCATACAAGGTGCCTTCATTCCCATGTCACTACATGAACGATCTCAGATCAAGGTCGTTATACAAGTATAGAATGGACCGCAGCTATAGATATACCACAAACAAAGTACCCTCATTGTTTGATCTCTATGGACTATTTAGATTACTAACTTCATACTTAAATCCTCTTGTGTATCAGACATACACTAAGTCTGAAATACAAGAGTAATCAAGGTAAACAAGATAATTAGACAATAGGCGATTTAAATCAAACAACGTTTATAAATAAATAATGTATTTATTATTATTACAATAATCAATCTCGTTTACAATACATGAAGCTCTAGGGCATATATCCCAACACTAACCTCAATGATGCTCTTAGGTGTAGGCCACTCACAAATGTCATTAACCTTGTTTTCATCAACCTCAATATCGTGAACACTAATGACATACCCCCAAGAATATCACATTTTCCATACAAAAGTCACATTTTTTTAAGATTATCATACAATAATTCCTTCCTCAAAATATCAAACACAGATCGTACATGTCCTACATGTTCATCAAAATTCTTGATGTACACTAAAATATCATCAAAATATACAACTATAAATTATCCCAAAAAGGCACGTAAAACATGATTCATTAGACGTATAAAAGTGTTGGGGCATTTGTAAGCCTAGATGGCATCACAAGCCACTCATATAGTCCATATTTTATTTTAAAACAGTTTTCCATTCATCCATTTTCCCGCATCCTAATCTGATGATACCCACTTTTAAGGTCAATTTTTGAAAAAAATACAAGATCCATATAATTCATCCAACATATCATCTAATCTAGGGATATGGTGGCGATACTTTACAGTGATATTGTTGACTCCTCGACAATCCACGTACAGTCTCCATGTGCCATCTTTCTTTCGTTCTAACAAGACTGGAACTGCAACTGCGCATGGACTAATGCTCTCCCGTATGTACCATTTGCTCATCAACTCCTCCACTTGCCTTTAGAGCTCCTTAATTTCCTCAGGGTTACTGCGGTAGGCTGGTCGATTAGGAATGACCACTCCTGGGATGAAGTCAATATGATGCTCAATACCTCGAAGTGATGGTAAATCATGAGGTATCTCCTTTACAAACACATCATCATAATCCTGTAATAAAGAAGTAAATACACTAGGCAAAACAGTGTTAGAGTTAGTGTCATCAGAACTCATAAGAGTTTCTTTATACAAAAGGAGGATCATAACTTTATTATTGGCATACTCTCTCCTCAATTCCCCATATTTAGAAAAGAAACTATTTTTCATTCTACCCACACTCTCATTATTTTGTGCACGCTCAGTTTTTCTCTCGCTTACTCCCCTGGAACTGTCAACCGCACCCCCTCGACTCATATTCTTGATCTCGCCCGTGGGTATTTTCACTGTAGAAGCCTGTAACTTCCTTTGATCTTCAAAAACTTCATATGGTGCCAACGGAACAAATGTAACTTTTCTTCCATCATGCTCGAAATAATATATGTTTCAAAATCCATTACGCATCACTCTCCTGTCAAACTGCCAATGACGCCCTAGTAACAAATACCCAGCTTGCATGGGGACTACATCACATAACATCTTATCCTTGTATTTACGAATTGTAAAACTAACCAAGACCTGTTTATTGACTTTAACCCTGCCACTGTTATTCAACCACTGCAAATGATAATGCTTAGGATGTCTAAGCAAAGTCAAACCCAACTTCTCAACAAGTATCGTGCTAGCCATATTAGTACAACTCCCCCGTCGATAATAATATTGCATAACTTGTTCTGGACTAGGCATCTAGTATGGAATATGTTCTCCGGCTGTTGTACCATATCATACTCAACCTTGGCCTGGGTACTTAAAGCACGGCGGGTAATTATCGTTTCTCGTTGTGACAACTTTGGCACGTTCACAAAGAGGTGTACCAAGGTTAAACTTGTCAATGATAAATTCAAGATACTTGCGTAACCCTGACAGCTTTGGCAAGTTCAGGATTCCTCTTTCGCTTGAATTTACTTAATATCATAGACACATACACACACACACACACACAGATATATATATATATATATATATATATATAATGGCACGTTCTCGGATATAGTCGTAGAAATTTATCTATAAGCCGTATTGACAAGACGGACCAAGAATTATCCATCAAATACATGTTAATTATTAAACCTTATTTTAAATAGGGATTTTTCGCAAAAGATGCTATTCACTTTATTTAATCAACTTAAATAAATACATGCATGCATAAAATAAAGATTAGATTAAACATTAAATTTAAAGGCATAATCATATCATGAGTTCAAAATCAGACTCGCTCTGATACCATTTTGTAAGGGTTTTTAGGGGTTATCACTGGGTAACTCAACAGAACGCGAAAAATCAAAATTTTCCGATTTCAATAATTTTTCTTGGGCAATTAAAATAAACTAATTTATTCTAATTACTCAATATTTAAAAACTAAATTTTTTACCCAAAAATTAAATTTTTCCCAAATTACCGTGAGACCCCCGAAGGTTTGCATTTTGATCATTTTAGTCCTAATTTATCAAATCAAAATTTAAGTGATTTCAAATCACTACCAAAAATGGTTTATACATGTCATATACATCAAAATACAACTCACAACAAAAAACCCAAATTTCCTTGAAATTGCCGAGAGGCCCAAACATTTTGGCCTTTAATCATTTTGGTCCAAATTTGTTAAAACAATCTAACATGATATCCAATCAACACCAAAATAATTTGTATATCTTATATACATCATCATACAACACATATATGAAAAGCCTCAATTTTGGTTTAGGTTAAGAACCCTATCTCAAATTAATCAAATTAACAAAATTAACCAAAATTAATACAGACCAACACTTTAATATAATCTCTACAATACCAAACAAGTCTCATCACTTTGAAACAACCCAAGAAAAATTCTAGGTCATCAATGAGTGGCCTAACAACTCCAGAATGGCAATAAGATCATCAAATGATCAAAAGAAAAAAAACTTTCAAACAACACATGTTATAGCTGAGTGTTGGGATTTTTATGCCCGACAAGCAAATGTATTCGAAACATGATTGATTAATAAATTTATGATTCGATTTTATTCCATGTATGCATTTTGATTTGCTTTATAAAATTCATGAAAATTCCGTGATTATTTATGTAGCTTTAAATTAAAAACATATATATATATATATATATATATATTTAAAATGTTACATACATATATGCATGGATAAAATTTAAAGAGTAATAATCAAAATTTGTCCATGACTATGATTTGAATTTGGGAATCTTCAAATCCAAAGTCATAAATACAGTTCATTCCATTATGAATGGTATAGTACTATTCAAACTATAATATGTAGAGACATAAAAATGAATGTATTTTATATAATAAGATTATATTGGACAGGACCAGATAAAATTGAAAAGATTCTAATAATTTCCGTTAAATAAAAAACATCAATTTTATCATAATGATGGTCATATATGTGATGATCTTAATTCATTGTATTAGCAGACTCCTATATCATATTAATTTATTCTTTAATTTACTTGGTATGACTTTGTCTTTATTACATTTCGTAAACCTTGTATTTTGGGAATAAGTTGAGTGAATAACTGGGAATGCTAACCTGATACAATGAAATATGTTCATAAAATTCCCTTGTTTGTTAGTTCAGGACCTGAATGAATAGCGCGCAAATTCATAAAAGTTATGAATTAATTGTTCACTTGAAAACTAATGGAAGTCAAGGATAAATATGTAATTGGAGAGGTTAACGAATATTTTATACCAAGCTCCTTTACGAATATGTTATGGAGGATCATTGCATAGGTAATGACTATATCAATGGACGAATTCTTTGAGTAATTAATTCTATAATTCTGAGAGTGCAATTCTGGGTATTTAGTGGAGTTACTCCAGAATTAATAATTTCATTTGATTAATAAAAGAGTTTATAATTAATCGATGGAATTATTGGAGCTTAGAATTACAGGTACATCGGTCCCCTTATCGTCTTCTATCACTGTTCGAACTATTATAATTGTGAAGAAAATAGTTGTGAATTATATAAAATAATTATGAATTAATTTGCACTCTAATTATTCTATATAACTCTTGTTTGGAAATTATGACAAAAGTTGTCATAATGTATTTATCAATAGATAATGTATCTATTTTTTATATTATGAAAATTAATATTTAATGAGATAATATTTTCAAAAGTTGAAAACTTTGAAAATTATTTTTTGAATTATCTTTGATAATTTATAGGATAAATAATAAAGGATTTTATTTTGATTTTTTGAAACTCAAAATTGATAATATTCCTTTTGGATTTGCTTGTCATTGTTTTTTATAAAAACAAAATAAAAAGGTAGGCAAATATTAGAATTTGATTTGATAAAGAATTCATCCAAACATATAAAAAAGCACACTACGTGAGCCTATGGAATTGAAAAGCAATTGTTGACACTTTGATCAAAAAAAAAAAAAAAAAAGGAACAACAACTAAGCAAAAAGACGTGAAGGTGCTGTGTAAAGAAAATAAAAAGGTTTTGTTTATCCTTTAATTTTTTTTTTTTTTGGTTTTGAGAAAACTAAAAGAAAATATCATCCAGGATTCGTCTCATGTGCTGAGTACACGAATCCTTCACAATATTAGAGTGTTCTTCGTAATTATTTTCACGCCCACACGTGCCGTTGGAGGTGAGGAGATAAGTTGAGGAAGATCGTGATTCAAAGAATCGTAATTTATAGAGATCCAGATCTACATGTATATTTCTGATTTAAGTTCTAAATATTTATGTTATTAATGTACTAGAAAATACGGATCCGGTTTTTATTGTTCATGAAAAATATTTTTTTCCTGTTACTGAACAAGATTTTCGCTGCGCAGGAACTCTGAAAACCAACAATAAGAACAATAGAAATATTTTTCTAGTTTAAGAAAAGTTGAAGAAACTTACTTTACTTGAAGTTTTCTTCAATTTCTTTCTTAAAGCTTCACTTTTTTCTCTCAACTCTATTTTGTAATATTTGGAGGCTTAACCTAAATTGTGAAGCAAATGAAAAATGAAACCTTATATACTATAGGGCTTGGCCGAATTTCGGAAAGAAAAAAGGAAAATATATTTTCAATTTTTCAAAACAAAATAAAGAAGTCAAATCCAATTTGATAACTTTTTCTTAAAATGCAAAATTCAAACATTTACACTTTAGTCATTTCATAAAATAAATATCAATTTATATATTTTATATTTTAATTACTTTAATTATTTAACAATTAAATAATTAAATAATTAAATAATTAAATAATGATTTAAATACAAATATCTAAATATATGTATTATATTTACGTTAAATAATCCAAATACATATATTAATGATATATTTCAAATATCATAATTTGACAATTAATTAATGTGTATTTAATAAAATCATATATTAAACTCAAATATACATTAATTTGGAAATGACCAAAAGGTCCCTATGCATGTATCTTTCGTTTAACCAATAAACGATTTATAAATAATCAATATTATTCATAAAAGTTGTCCTAGTGCTCTAGAGTATATTTGATTAGTGACACTCTCTAGGTTCAGGCATATCCATCATGAAATCCAATTTCGTGTCCATAATTGATCGGTGAAATCACACACGTTACGCAAACGCACGTATCGCTCAAGTAGTATAAAAATATCGATCCCACGAGGACTTAATTTCTCACAATGTTAATTGTCGATTCTACTTATTTACAAGTATCTAATTGGGGTAAAAAGGGATTGTTCGCTGGTTGAAGTTGAATTTGGCTAAAATAAATAAATAAATAAAAATACAAGAAAATACAAAGGAAAATAAAGAGAAGACAAAATATCTAGGGTTTTGAATCCGCCCAATATTACTCTAATGATAAATTGACTCTCCTATTCATGTGCAATATTTTAGTTTGTTAACCTATAATACGAAAATATGCAAAAGTCTCTTCCGATGGTTGAATGCAAACATCCAAAGTAACCCAATTAACTATATTTCTATGTTAATTATGAAACTCTGAATTCATTAAGATCAAGTTCCAATTGTGGCTACCCATGCGCGACATGTATATGTCTATCCTGTAAGGAAATCTCTAAGGTGAGATCGTGAGTTATTGAATCTAAGGCTGAAATCTAAAATCTATTTTCCAAGTTCATTTTAAGTTTACCACATCATTCTTATTGGTGATCAGGCAACAAGAAGCATTAAGGTTAAGATTAAATAAATAAGCCAATGTATCACATATTATATAAAGAAAATCAATTATAAAACTCATGAATATTGTGCTTCATCACTTCCCTAAATTAAAAATAAAATACTGGGGTTAGGGGATCCACCTTTAATATTTCAAATGTACAAATCTTACTTTATTATAATATAGAAATTATCAATGTTACCCGATTAATTAAGTCAAACCAGCCATAAAGGCAGTGTTATTATTTGTCCATAAATCAGCCATATAGGTGATAATCATCTGTCACCTAAAGACCAACCATATAGGCGGTGTCACATTATGTCAAATAAATAAAATCAACCATTTAGGTGGTATCAATATTAATCCATATTATTAAATTACAATTTCTATATTATAAAATAAGTGAGATTAATCTACCTTATCATATTAAAGGTTTCACCCTTCCCCAGCGGAAATTAATTACTAAACATAAAGGAAATAAAAACACACACAAACTATTATTACTAAAAATAAAAATACATAATTAAAATACAGAAAATAAATACACATAAGATACAATCCGCAAGTCTCTTAATAGAAACCTGAAGGAAAGTATGAATTGGAAAATGAAAATGCAACTCTATTTATAGGCAAAAATCCAAGTCGGCGTCGCGACGCGCTGCACAGTTGTTGCCGCGTGTCGGCAGCTCTACTTTCGACACCTGATGGTGACACATCGCAACGCAGAGGTCCTGTACGTCGCGACGCGTGACTGCTGAAATTTCAATTTTACCATTTTTTGTCTGTTTTTCATCATTTTAGCCCTGAGTTGATTCCATTGAGTCCCGATATTTTATTTATCTGAAAATTAAATATTAGCACATCAAAATATTCACAAAACTCGAGAAACTAATCAAAATTTTAAGTAAAATGGGCGGTAAATATTGATATATTTTCCGCTCATCAATAATCTACCCACCCGTAAATTATGACGAATATGGATAAACTCACAAAACCATATAGGTCAAGGTCATTGCATACGTATAATCCCTCTGACACAGGTATCTAGATTATTCAAGAGATATAGATATAAATTTAAATTGATATAGATATAATCACGTCGACGTTTCTATTAGCAATCTCTTAATAACACTTAGAACTCACTTCTACAGTGTACCACGGGCCAATGGATTTAACATATTGATAATTCCATATTGAATACATGTGCTCTGTACACAGAGCTGACAGATTATATCTTGACATACACAGGATATCCTGAGGATCAGTCCACACCCAATGAACAGGCAGAGGTCTGACCTAAATAGGTCGGTGACGTGACTTCCATCAAAGTGTGAAGGATATCTTATATATCCACAGTGGTATCTCAAGTCAAAGAATCATTATGCTACTAAATTCGAGAAGATTCTTATTGACGTTGGTGTAGCATCCATTAAGAATCTTTGGTGAGTCGTTCAGTGTTTATCCGATATAAATACCTACATGTCTATACGAGTCTCCGAGACTCATGGTTCATTGAAAATCAACCATTGAAATCCAAGATTCTGATATACGACATGTACCGGCCTCAACAGGTTTACTTACTGACCAAGTAATGTAAATCTTGACGAGGAACAGTTAAAGAAATGATATTGTTATGATACAACTTAATGTCAGTTATGACGCTTTTGCAACTGTATCATAATTAATCATTCTAAGGTCAATTACGTCTTTACCATATATAAAGAGATGTTATATAATAGAAATTGTTTATTTTATTCATAATAAAATGTTTACATAAGTATTTACAGGGAAATACATAAAACAAATTGGCACTCCGAGCACCAACCCTAACACAACGATCTCAGTCGTCTACTTGTAGTTGCATGCCACCTAGAAAGAGGAATCCCAAGAAGCAACTCAAGAAGTGGTATTTGTGATTCTGGTCGACAACTGGACTACCTCATTAATCAAAAATCTGACAAAATGCATTCTTCTAGACGATAAGAATACAGCCAGAAATATCTAATGACAAGCGGCGAGATTCACCGTGCATGATGGACAATTGCTAAATAGGTCATACTCGGGGCCTATTTGAAATGTGTCACACCGGAGGAGGTCCAATTGGTATTGGCATAACTACATGAAGGAGAATGTGACAATTTTTCGGGCGGAATGAGTTTATCAAACTGAGCCCTCACAGTATGGTACTATTGGCTCATAATACGAGCTGATTCGACATCGTACACCTGAAACTGTGACAAATGGCAAAGATTTTCCTAAGTCTCTCACTTGCCCCGAGAGAAGTTAAAGATCATCCTAACTCTATGGCCCTTCATAAAGTGAGGAATTGACATAGTAGGAAAACTCCCAACAGCCCCGGGCCAACGAGTATACTTCTTAGCTATGACGAATTACTTTTCAAAGTGGATTGAGGCCGAGACGTACACATGGGTGAGAGATACAGAAGTAAAGGCATTCGTTTGGAAGAACTTAATCTGCAGATTTGGAATCTCGAAGTAGATAGTTACCGACAACAGCTCTCAATTCATCAACCACGGATTCAAAGACTTGTGTAAGAAATGAGGGATAAAACTCAATTATTCAACCCCACGCTACCCCCAGTCAAACGGACAAGCCGAGTCTTCAAACAAAACCATCCTCCGTACCCTGAAGAAAATACTTGAGAAGGCAAAAGGTGTTTGGGCTGACAAACTCCCTGGAGTGTTATAGTCATACCGAATTACCCCTCGTGCGTCAACAGGGGAAATTCTCTATTCACTTGCTTTCGGAGCTGAAGTAGTCATTCTAGTCGAGGAGAGTGTACTCTTGCCTCGATACCAATGGTTGGACGAGGAATTAAATAAAGATTTGATGGAACAGAGTCTTCACACAATTGATGAAATCAGAGAGCAGTCCATGATCCGGAAAGCCAAACACAAGCAAAATATGGCCAGACACTTCGACAAATGCGTGTGGACTAGGACATTCAAAGTATGAGACTAGGTACTTCACCGAGTCTATCAGAATATGAATAGAAGTTGGAGATGGCAAGCTCGAGCCAAAGTGGGAAGAACCATACTTTTTCATTAGGTCGTGTCGAACTTTCAATATTGCCTCTTCGGCCACATTGGTGAGTCTATCCAGGTAGAAGGCTAATCTTTCCTTTTCCTCCACCAAATCCTTCATCGACTAACTGAACCCATGCCATCTCTAGATCAGCCTCCATCTCCCCGACTTTCTTATTCTTTCCCTCTTTGTCGATAGTCTCAACTCGATCGACTCTGGGATACGGAAGCTGAAGCGAATACCCCTCAGGATCTGTCAACGAAACGACACCGGGGATTCATGTGCATGATGTTTGTTTCTTGCACACTCGACTCCTCCAACCCAGAAGTACAAACCTCACCTCCAGATGACCTAGACTATTCGATTTGCAATATAGGAATTCCAGTCGACACGAATATTTGAGGATCATATCCCAAATCTTCACCCTTAGAATGGCTACCCAAGTTATCTATTATTCTTAGCACCCATTCAGAAAGAGACGATTTAGGTTCCAGTAAACCAAATTCTTCACTACTAGAATCCGACTCATTTCTAGTCGACATTTCATAATCCTAAGAATAGATTCCACCAACGATTTCTACCCAAAAAAAGAGATTAAATTACCTTAACCCACAAACACAAATTTGACCTTCTAGACTCTAGCCACACAAATCAAACCAACCTATTCTATGAAAAACAACAAGAACAATGAAAGGAATGAAGAAGGGACAAAGAAATTACCTCGAGAGAGCTTTCCAAATGCCACCAACCTGGAAATTTTGGAATGGGGTAAAGAGTAACCCTACCTCCCTTATATAAGCCCAAAAGTAAGCCACGTGTCAACCTTAGACTTACTTGATCCTTAATCCCGCCATAAGAACATACCCTTTCTCGTTGGTCACATCAAGCTAACCTACAGTTGCGTTACACTAACTCTCTATTGTTCCATTTCACCTAAAAATGCCGATTGGAAGTTCCTGGATCATCATCTGGTCCAGTCAGTAAGATTCAGCTGCCACCTACATGCATGGGATATGTATGAGACATGCTAATTACTATTTTAAGATTAATGAAGAAGATGCCATACAACTTTTGGTGAAAGATCAAAGTTGTGGAAAAACTTGAGCAAACTTCCAAATCAACTTTCGGTGGACACTGTAGAAGTGTTGAATTTTTTAGCCAAACCTTAGCTATAAATACAGAGCTTGTTGTAAGCTCTCTTCATCCCAAAATTGTGTAATAGAGAGAGTGTTAGAGAGATAAGGTTTTTTGTAAAATTTAAAAACTTTAATTATCTATTCTTGTAAGTCATAGAGTTTCGGTTTTTCCTTCAAAACACTCTACAGTGATCAGAGAATCATAACAAGTGGTATCCGTAGCTTTCGTTGTACTTTGGGGTCGTAAAATCGAATAACGGAAGTCGGTTCGGAAAAATTTGAGTTTTGTGAAAGTTGTCAAAAATCAATTTTGAGGATATCATCAGCTAGTTCACGTCGAGACGAGCACATTGGTATTTTCCGACGACAAAACCAACGTCCAGCGACACCGCACGCGCCGGCGCGTCACGACCAGTCTCAGTCACGCGCTTCACGCGCCATTCAGAGGTTGAAGACGGCCATATGTCCGCCACATCACGCCCAGTCAGTGCACAGTCAGCGCCACGTCGTCACACAATCAGTAGCCACGTCATCGACACGTCATCTGCCACGTCAGCGCCATGTGTCAGTCATGTCAGCAAGCCAGTCCCACTTTTTCCACGTCAGCAGCCACATGTCAGCCACGACAGTGACCTGGTAAATTTCATTGAGCCCCTTGAAGTCTTTGAAATTTATAATTTAGCACAGAAGTTTTTGAAATTTACAAATCAGTCCATGAGTCGGATTTGGACCAATGAAGTATCTAATCCACCATTTTTGACCTTTTCGGGTGCAACGGTGACCTCCGATTTGTGAAATTCAGCCCCGATTTTAACCTATTTTTATTTTAAACCTTAAAACTTAAAGTGGAAATGGAAGATTCCCCTTCTGGTGCAATGATCAAGCTGACGGCAACTAATTACTCCCTTTGGAGACCTCAGATGATAGATTATTTACATTGTAAAGATTTATTTGATGTTATCGAGGTGAAGGGAGTGAGACCAGAATTTGTTAAAGAGTATGACTTTAATAAACTCAATAACAGAACTATGGGTCAGATTAGATAATGGATCGGTCACAGTGTCTTCCATCATGTAGCACATGATACAGATGCTTACGAAATGTGGAGGAAATTGGAAGACATGTTCCAGAAACAGCTCAGAATAAAGCCTTAATCATGAGGCGTTTGGTGAACCTGAAGCTACGAAGTGGAACTTCTGTTGCAGAACACACCAACGAGTTCCAAAGCCTGGTGAACCAGTTGTCTGCAGTAGACATGCAACTGGCAGACGAAGTTCAAGCCCTCTTAATACTCAGTTATCTTCCTGATAGCTGGGAGACATTGGTAGTTACTCTCAGTAACTCAGCTCCAGGAGGTAAACTTACCATGCCTATAGTAAAAGACGCCTTATCTGATGAAGAAGCCAGAAGAAAAGACGTGAGCTCAGATCAAACAGAAGCCCTTGTCTCGGAGAATCGAGGAAGACAAAATGAAGAAAATCAAGGTAAAGGGAGAGGCAGAAGTAAAAGTAGGGGCAAATCCAAGGATGGGAGAAATCCTACATACAAGTGCTTCCACTGTGGAATAGAAGGCCACCTAAGGAAGAATTTCCAGAAACTACAACGAGAGCAAGGATAAGGCAATAATCAGCCGAAGAAAAATGGTGCAGAGATACTAATAGTTACCACATGAGATGTAGTTATATGCTTCGGCCAGGAAGAAGCATGTCTTCACACCGCAACTTAGGATGTTGAGTGGGTGGTAGATACTGCAGCATCCTACCACGTCACTCCTCACATGGATTTCTTCACAACATATGAGACTTTGGAGCGGTGAAGATGGGGAATACCAGTTCTTCTCAGATAGTGGGAATTGGTGAAATACAATTACGGACAAATGCAGAGTATACAATAACCCTGAAAGAGGTAAGACATGTTCCATAACTTTGGCTTAACTTACTCTCGGGGGTAGCCCTTAACAAACATGGTTATGTTAGCCACTTCAGCAAAGAAACTTGGAGAATGATAAAAGGTGTCATGGTCATCGCCTGAGGACATATTTATGGAACTCTATACAAGACTCATGTGAAGATTTGTGCAGAAAGCCTCAATGTAACTGAATCGAAGGCTTTTCAGAATCTGTGGCACAAGAGACTCGGTCACATGAGTGAAAGGGGGTTGTCTACCTTGACAAATAAGGATATAATCTCGGTTTCCAAAAAATATTGCCCTGGATCCTTGCAATCATTGTCTATTCGGTAAGCAAGATAGAGTCTCTTTCAATATCGCTTATACAAGAAAATCAGAGTTACTATGTCTGGTGTACTCTAACGTCTGTGGTCCCTTGGAGGTGAATTCACTAGGCGGTGATAAATACTTTCTGACTTTCATTGATGATGTTTCTCGGAAGGTATGAGTGTATTTTCTGAAATCAAAGGATCAAGTCCTGGACTATTTCAAACTGTTCAATGCATGGTCGAGCGTGAAACAGAGAAGAAACTGAAGTGCCTTCGCACAGATAATGGATGTGAATACACTTCCAGGGATTTTGATGCCTACTGCAGAAGTCACGACATTCGACACGAAATGACTGTTCCACGCACCCCACAACACAATGGTGTCACTGAACGAATGAACCGCATCATTATGGAGAAAGTCAGAAGCATGATCAACATGGCTAAGCTGCCAAAGCCATTCTGGGGAAAAACTGTTCGTGCTGCCCGCTACCTGATCAACATATCACCATCTGTACCGTTGAACTTTGAGATTACAGAGTAAGATCCCTCATATTCTTACCTCATAACATTCGATTATTTAGCCTTTGCACACGTATCCAAGGAGCTCAGACAGAAGCTCGATGCAAAGACTACTCTATGCATCTTCATAGGCTATGGAGACGAGGAATTTGGATACAGGCTATGGGACCCGAAGGAAATGAAGGTCATCAGAAGCAGGGATATAGTGTTTCTCGAAGACCAGACAATAGAAGACATTGAAAAGCCCAAGATGTCTTCTAATTCCAATGCCGATAAAGCTGATGCAAATCCAGACACAACCCCAGCACCAACACGAGTGGCCATAGATGATGATGGGGTGCAAGACATGCCAGAATCAGAACCATATGAGGACGGTGGTGTTGAGCAGGAGGAGCTGCAGCCTGCTCCATCAGAGGCTACATGATCATCCTCAGATCTGGATGAAAACAGACAGCCAGTAAATCAGTGAACCTCCATTACGAAGATCTGAGCGAGCCCGAATTCCATCATCCAAATACTCAAGATCAGAATACATTTTGCCTACTGACGAGGGGGAGCTAGAAACCTTCAACGAATCTGTATCTCATAAAGACAAAGACAAATGGCTGCACGCAATACAGGAGGAAATAGAGTCTCTGCAGAAAAATAATACTTATGAGATAGTCAAGCTCTCACATGGAATGAAAGCACTGAAGAACAAATGGGTGTTCAAGCTCAAGAAAGATGGCAGTGGAAATATGGTGAAACACAAAGCTCGGCTAGTAGTCAAAAGATTCATACCGAAAAAGGGAATTGACTTTGATGAGATTTTTTCACTAGTGGTAAAGATGGCTTCAATCCGAGTTATCCTAGGATTGGTAGCCAGTTTGAACTTGGAGCTTGAACAGATGGATGTCAAAAAAACATTTCTTCATGGTGATCTGAATGAAGAAATCTACATAGAGCAGCCAGAAGGATTCAAGGTTTCAGGAAAAGAAAACCTTGTTTACAAGCTGAAAATGAGCTTGTACGGGCTCAAGCAAGCACCGAGGCAGTGGTACAAGAAGTTTGACTCATTCATGGTAGGTCAAGGCTACAAAAGAACTGCAGCAAATCAGTGTGTATACATTCAGAGGTTTCCAGATGGAAATTTCATTGCTCTTCTACTATATGTGGACGACATGTTGATTGTTGGACAAGAAGCAGCGAAGATCAGCCAGCTGAAGAAGGAACTCTCTAAGTCTTTTGACATGAAAGACTTATGACCAGCTCAACAAATTTTTGGAATGGAGATTGTTCGTGACAGACAGAACAATAAGTTGTGGCTTTCACATGAGATATATTGAACGGATAATCAGGAGGTTCGATATACAGAAAGCCAAACCAGTCAGTGTTCCACTAGCACACCATTTCAAACTGAGCAAGAGTTTGTGCCCCTCATCCAAGAAAGAGATAGAGGAGATGTCACCAATACCATATTCTTCAGCTGTTGGAAGCCTAATATATGCAATGGTATGTACCAGGCCAGATATTGCACACGTAATGGGTGTAATGAGTCGTTTTTTCTCTAATCCTGGAAAACAACACTGGGAATCAATCAAATGGATTCTCAGGTACCTCAAGGGTACATCGAAGTTTCGTCTGTGCTACGGGGGAGTTGATCCGATCTTGAAAGGCTATACAGATTCAGATATGGCAGGAGATCTAGATGGTAGAAAATCTACAACAGGTTTTCTATACATTTTTGCAAGGGGAGCCGTGTCATGGCAGTCAAGATTGCAGAGGTGTATTGAATTATCCACAACAGAAACTGAGTACATTGCAGTAGCGAAAGCAGGAAAAAAAATATTATGGTTAAAGCATTTTCTCCAAGAATTAAGGATCAAGCAGACAGAATACAAGATACATTGCAACAGTCAGAGTGCTCGGGACTTGAGCAAGAACTCAATGTATCACTCCCGGATGAAGCACATTGATATTTGCTATCATTGGATACGTGAGGTGATGGATCAACAACTGCTGAGACTAGTGAAGATCCATACAAATGAGAATTCAGCCGACATGTTAACAAAGGTGGTTACTCGGGACAAGCTAGAGTTGTGCAAAGATATATCTGGGATAGCTGTCAGATGACAATTGCTTCAGACGTAGCTGGAGGGGGAGAATTGTAAGATCCAGCTGCCACCTACATACATGGGACATGCATGAGACATGCTAACCAACATTTGAAGACTAATGAGGAAGATGTCATGTAACTTTTGGTGAAAGATCACAGTTGTGGAAAAACTTGAGCAAGCTTCCAAATTAACTTTCGGTGGGCACTGTAGGAGTGTTAAATTTTTTAGCCAAACCTTGGCTATAAATATAGAGCTTGTTGTAAGCTCTCTTCATCCCAAAGTTTTGTAATAGAGAGAGTGTTAGAGAGATAAGGTTTTTTATAAAGTTTAAACATTTTGTAATCTATTCTTGTAAGTAATAGAGTTTCGATTTTTCCTTTAAAATACTCTAGAGTGATCAGAGAATCACAACACAGTCGACTGGATATATCTCATGAACTTTCATCTGTTCTAGCTGACTGAAGATATCTCATGGACCTTCATCCGGTCCTGCCGACTGAAGACAACTCTTGGACCTTCATCCAGTCCAATTGACTTAAGACATCTCCTGAACCTTCATCATGTTCGGCCGACTAAAGATATCTCTTGGACCTTCATCTGATCTAGTAGACTAAAGATATCTTTTGTACCTTCATTTGGTCCAGTCGACCGAAGATATCTCATAAACCATCTTCCGGTCCAGTCGATGGGACATTCCCCAAGACCTTCATCGAGTGGAATCGATTCCTGGATCTTCATCTGATCCAGTCGACGGGATACTCCCATTAGTCCTTCAACAGGTCTAGCAGACTCCGATAAGTCCATCAAGTCTAGTCGACTGGACACTGTCTTGGACATTCTTCTAGTTCAGATAACTTATGTCGAGTCGACATGACCATCGCCTGGTTTTTAATCTTCTCACGAGGCAGCGTTGGCTCCTTGAAGATCCATTTCATCCACTAGATCAACATTAGATTGGCTTTAAAGTGTCATAATTGATTCTAGTCGACTCGACTACTACTCTCCAAGACAACACCATTGACTTGGAGAGTGGGGGATAAATTGTAATGGTCAAATATTGCCTAGTGTCATTCGACTGGCTAGGACTAATAATCAACTAGGCCTTGACCCTTCGAAGATCCAGCCGACTGGACCTTAGATTGCTTCAGAAGTCCAGTCGACTGGACTCGACTACTTGATAGGATGAGAATGCTAGTCGACTCAGATTATAGCCGGATTACACCGTATTTGCGCATACGATATTTCGGGCGGATCCAATCATGCTCTGAGTCGACTAGCCAATGAATCCTCTCCCGTGTTACTCAGTTGTCCAGACGATAAATCAAGCCCACACACAAGTCCTATTCTCATTAGGATTTAAATCCCTACCTTCACTAGATAACCTACAAGAATTTCAGTATTACTAACTATCACGAAAAGATCACCACTATCCTATATTAGAGTTCAACTTGGACTCCTCAATAGGAATCTGAATCCCCTTAGAATCAGGATACCGACATCTAAATAAAGGGGTCTCCCAAGCCTACGAATTCATTAAACAAGAAAAGCTCTCGCACATAAACTTGATATTTAGTAAGGGTGGCAAAACGAATCAACGAATCGAATTTGTATCGAATCCTAAACGAATCGAATCAAAATGTGATGGATTCGTATTCGATTCGTTTATTAAACGAATCCTTATATCAGGATTCGTATTTGATTCGTTTATTAAATGAATCGAATACGAATATTTATTTATTCGTATAGTCATGATATTATTTAATAAAATAATTTATCACACTTGATTTACATCAATTCTTCATAAATATATACATACGAAATATGTAATTAATATATTTACTTACAAAACCTCACCAAATATCGAAAATATTATTTTTTCTATAATAATTAGCTATTATTTCTCAAATCTTAATTGAAAATTAATAAAAACTAGTAAATAAAAATAATAAAATGATTCCTAAATGAATAAACGAATCAATGAGCTTAAATTCTTATTCGATTCATTTAATAAACGAATCGAATTGAATTGACCCATTTATTAAACGAATCCATTTTTTCAAACTCGTATTCGCTTTAAAGCTAATCAAATCGAACGAATAAACAAATCATGACCCAAATTGTCACCCCTAATATTTAGAGCTCCCACCCTTACTCCGCTCAAACATGCTCTTCCCCACCGCCCTCACGGCAATCAAACCGAGATACAAAGTATCACTCTTGCCTTCACTACAAGAATTATGGCTTTTAGCGTCCAAATATTAACGTCGAAACATTATTCGACGCTAAAAGTGAGTTTTAGCGTCGAATATCATTGTCGACGCTATATGTCATTTTTTTAGCGACGGAATAAAATTTCGACGCAGAATATTAATGTTTTAGCGTCGAAAACATGTTTCGACGCTAAAAACAGAACTTTAGCGTCGAATAATATTCGACGCTGAATAATTATATTATTGCAATAATTTTTGGCGCCAAATATTACACTTTTAGCGTCGAAAAACGGAGTCGACGCCAAAAATATAATTTTAGCGTCGAACATATATCGTCGCTAAAGGTTTATGAAGTTTCCCCCGACAAATCCTTGACTCTTTCGCGTCTAAATTAAATTCGACGCTAAATTTTTATGTGTAGCGTCGAAAAAACTGTTTCGACGCTAAAAACGGCAACAATTAGAGTCGAATTTGAATATTCGACGCCAAAAATAATACTTTTAGCGTCGAAAATATTTTCAACGCTAAAGAGTTATGAAGCTTCCACCGATAGGTCCTTGATTCTTTCGCGTCTAAATTAAATTCGACGCTACCTTTTTGATATTTAGCGTCGAAAAAACGGTTTCGACGCTAAAAACGGCAACAATTAGGGTCGAATTTGTGTTTTCGACGCTAAAGATAGATTAAAATGCAGATGGTCACCAACCCTTCTCCCCCTCTGTTTTTTCTCTCATTCTCTTCATTTTCATCCTCTGAAATCTGAGAATTTCTCCTCTACAGCCTCACATCTCTCCTAAAAATTTTCAATAAAATTGTAATCAATTTCCGATAAGGTAATTCTTCTTTCATATTTCTTTATTATTTTCAATTTTTATGATTATATATGTTGTTTATATGTTGTTTGTTAGTGATTTATGATTCATATATGTAGAGTAAGTATATTAATTAATAAAATATAATTTTTTTGTAAACTATTTAATTTATCAACCAAATATATATATATATATATATATATAATATATATATATATATGCTTAAATTAAGTATTACTGAATTAGTAATGTTGATTACTGTAAAATGATATCTCATAATTATATTATTATATTTAGGTATTCTGCTGAAATGGATAGAAATTGGATGAGCTCTCTGGATAGATTGAGTGTTGAATATCGTAATGGAGTGTCTGAGTTTATGGAAGTCGCAAATGCGGAAAATAAATTTATAATGTTTATACAGGATAAATGTCACGCAAATGCGGAAAATCGAAGTCACTTGCGTTTTAACCACCGTGGAGGTTCGAAGCCATTTATCCAACATCGTGCCGAACATTCTGAGGTAAATATATCCTAACGTAAAATTTAACAGTTAATTGTTTTTACTATCTGGAATAATATTGAATTTATTTTATGTTTATAACAGAGTAGCACAGGTGAGGTGCAATCATTTCCAGATTTTTTCCGTGTGACGCATTACAATGACAAGAATAAATGGATAAATGAAGAAGCCGAACGCTGCTATGTAAGTTTCAGTTTTTAAAATAAAATAATTAATATTATAAATGTTAATTTTTTTTCTCAAATTCTAATATTAACTTATTTTTTGAAACAGAACGAAATGATGGAACTCCAACATCAAACTCAGGAGACAGGGACCGACTCCATACCAGATGAGCAGCTGTCGCAATTGGTTTTCAAGAATCAGACAGCTTACAATGTTGGTCTTGGCACTCGTAAGAAGCCAACGTCATCTGCACGCAATAGTGGTAATTCGGACAATGTCTCTCTTCGAGACGAGTTAGTCACCACCAAAGACGACCTAGCCAGCACCCGAGACGAGCTGCAGCAGACTAAGGAGAAGCTACAACAGGTCACGTGGACCACGAGAAGAAGATGGTGGACCACGAGAAGAAGATGGAGCAGTTGGAACAGCAACTGCTGGCTTTCCGTCAGATGTTCGAGGCCTCAATGAGTCATGGTGCATCGGGCTCGAGCGTCCCCCCATCACAGTAGTAATTAATTTTATATTTGGTTTTGTATAAACATTTTGAACAAATAGATTTAATATAATATTTCTTTTTTCTAAAACAAATTTCAATATAATATTTCGTCATTAATTACATTTTTTTTCAACTAAATTAAATATTTTAGACCAAAAATAAGTAAATTACTAATTTTTAAAAAAATAAATTTTTTACTTTTAGCGTCGAATATTTCGACGCTAATAGTATACAAAATGGCCGATGTAAGCGTACATATAATTCTTTTTTAATATACGTTAGCGTCGACAAATTTCGACGCTCAAAGTCACTTTTAGCGTCGAAATTTTTCGACGCTAATAGTAACAAAAATGGTCGCTGTAAGCTTACATATAATACTTTTTTAATATACTTTAGCGTCGACACCAATCGACGCTAAAAGTTTGAATTTTTGCGTCGATATATTTCGTATCCAAATATACAATATAGCGTCGAACAGTTTACTTTAGCGTCGAAATAAATTGGACGCAGAATACTGTTTTTTAGCGTCGCAGTTAATTATTTCGACGCTAAAAGTGGTTTTCGTCGACATTTTATCGTCCATTTTTTGCGTCTAATTTTTTCGACGCTAAATATCATTTGCGTCGAAATAGTCACTTATGGCGTCAAAACAATTCGACACTAAATGGTCTAATTCTTGTAGTGCTTGTTTCTCTCATAGACCACTGCCATCGTTACTGACTTGAATATTAGAGTGTTTCGGCAACCACCACACCGACGATCAGTCACTCCCCGTTAATCATTTGTCTTTGTTTTGCAGGATTGCCGATACCCAATTAATCGATTGTCGACTAGACGCAGAATCCACAGTCTACAATATCAAATCATAATTAGCATTTAGCGAGCTAACGAATTTTTACATGTCATTTTTTATCAACAGCACGTTTTTTCACCATACTTTGTATCCATCGCAATACGAAACAGAACCTCTATAGCGGTTTGTAATTTAAAAAATAAAATTAATTATTCCATTGGATTATTTTATAACACACTTTCATAAAAGGTTGCTGAAAGCCTGAATAAGCAACTTGGACCAGTTTTACTTTACTTCCTAAAAAATTGTAGTGAATTAAAAACACGATGTTCATTGACAATGAGAAACCAAAATTAAATTTTGCAAATGTGTGATATATATTAAGTGCATCTAAAAAAGGTTTTTATAAGTTACATAAAAATACAGCAGTCCCAAGTTCCAAATGTCTCCAAGCTTACCACAACAAGAAAATTAAACCATTACTCAAATAAATGCATAATATTTTGTGAGCATTTATTTATCTTATATGCTCTACAATAACTCTTCAACTGCATACATATACAAATATTGTCTTCGCATTTATTTATCTAATAAGCTCCACAATAACTCTTCAACTGCATACAAATATAGTATATGGTCTGCACTTATCATTTTATCATTCATTGTTTCCTGCAAAAAAATAAAAATAAAAATAAAATAAATTTTCATTATTTACCATTTGAAACTGATTCAAGAAACATACAGGTTGTACTCGTATCCACTGCACAAAAATTTCGCTACAAACAGATTCAAGAAGCATGTCATCACTAATTTTTTCGACTACAGAGAAAGATAAAGCAACAGGGTAGATATAATTAAAGCATAAATAATTCCAAAATACAAAAATGCTTTGCTCAATGGCGGAAGCGAGGAGGAATAAGAAAATTTATTAAAATATATCTTATAAATTAATGAAAATTCTTGTTTATTCATGTAATAGTTTTGATTTGCCTCTACTAAAATGAAAAATGTACATGTTTAGTGAAAAATCAAATTTTGTCCCACTAAACTATTGTTTTGTGTCTTCTGACTATGCCAATGGCCACACATATATTATATGCATCAAAGTTTTAGTATTATTAATAATTTATATCAATAGAACTCACATGCAAAAATATGTCTTATAAATTAACGAAAAGTCTAATTTATTCATTAGATAAGTTTGATTTGCCACCGCTAAAATGAAAACTGTCTAACACATTCTACAAACAATCAAATTTTGCCTACTGAATCAATGTTCCGACTACGCTACTACCTTCACATATATTATATGCATCAAAGCGTTAGTAATTTAGATCAATATAGAATCAGCAGACTCACATGGGAAATATGCTATCATTTGATGAGAATGCATCTTATTGGTGATCCCTCGGCACCAACCAATCTTAGAGGCAAGCAATGGATTGAATATGATCCCGCTGGGACATCGTCGAGCTTAAGGCCTTCCACAAGAATGATTTCCTGAAGAAAGAATATTTACTAAAATCTTCAAAGTAAAATGTTCCCATTGAATCAAAACAAACACCATACCAATTTCCTAAACTCGCTGCAGCATATTATAAACAATGTTCAATAGGAAGGATTTGATCAATTGAAGTCAATTAGGTTTAGGATTTGGAACTTTGGATTCAATTAGACTTGAAAATAGGAATCGGGGTATTCTGACTGTTGTCACTGAAGCATGTGGCCTACACGCCACCGCCTCTGGTGAATGTTCGCCACACTCACCGGTCCATCAATCTCATAACCTGTTGAAATTCATGGGTCTAACTCAACCCAAAAACCAGCTTGAGAGTTGAGGGTTGCCTAATATTTATATTTGAGTTTAATTGTTTATCTCAGCAGATGTGGGATATTTTCCTCAACATTCCCCCTCATGTGTAAACCGGTCTTTTGGCTGGTTCATGTCACGTGGACATGTAGTGTGGGCCCACCCGTGCATGAGTGTGGCTCTGATACCATGTTGAAATTCATGGGTCTAACTCAACCCAAAAGCCAGCTTAAGAGTTGAAGGTTACCCAATGTTTATATTGTGTTTAATTGTTTATCTCAGCCGATGTGAGATATTTTCCTCAACAGAACCACCAGCTGTTCCAAAGCCGCCACCCACACGCCGCCAATCAGAGTTACCATTTACCTTATATCTGTATTTTTTTGAGAAATTATGCCTAGCCCACCATTTTTATGTAAATTGGAACAGCCAAGCTAGCATCTAGATGGCGTTTAGGCGGCCACCTATACTGTTCTAATCAACAGTGATTATAAAGCTAGTGTCGTCATATTCATCTGGATAAAAGAACCTTAAAGCATCAAATTTAAAATGATTTTCTTACCCGGCTTCTTAGAAATACATGATGAGCAGGAACTAGATCATCAAAGGCAGCAGCAGACAAGTAATCGACTCCTGAATATTCAAACAATACATGTTTCTGAGCAAATGCTTTCAGTTTCAAATAACTCTAATTAAAGAAAATTTAAACCACTGATAAATCTTTTTCTTACCAACAAGTTTGATGTCAGTATTTTCTACCAACCATTTTGCCCCATCTTCCATAAATCCCACATAGCTTGTGTCAAACGCTTTGAACATAAGCCGCCTGAAGTTGAATTACCAGTTAGTGCACATATAATTTATTGGGAGAATATTTTTTAGGTCCCAATTTTTTATAATTATTTATTAGTTCATTATTTTATTTTTTTTATAATTATTCATTAGGTCCATACTGTTTCGAGTTAGCATAAAATCTTGAAAATTCTGGTCCGGATTCAAGATAAAAAAAATAGATAAAAAATTTCGGTCGCGATTCAGGATTATTTTTCATCCCAAATCATAATCAGAATGAGACTGAGATGGACAGAATGTCCCGATTGTCATCCCTATTAATGTTCTAACAGAAATAATACAGACTACATAATGGAACAGTGATCATTTACTGTTAGAATAACATGAACCTGATAGATAACTATGACAAAATTATGGAACTAATAAATAATTATGAAAAAATTAATAACCCATAGGTCATTTACCTTCTTTGAATTATGATTATTGAATGCGCAGTATGTAGGTTCAAGCAATGCCATTTCAACTATACTTGTTTGCAATCATAAAACTAATTACAGGAACCCACAAGTTATTACACAAGCAAAACTTAGTATGAAGCAGGGTAGCATTAGATTTATAATCTTGCCTTTCGTTATTGACAATAAAATCATCTTTCAAGTTTAAGTCAAATTGTAATATTGAGATGATCTGCAGTAATGCAGTAAAAATTTACAAAGCAAATTTACTTACTTGTCTGTATTAAGTGTTCTGAAAAGTACACGACGAACCCCCTTGGGAATATGTAGGGACTCCATGGCTTCAGCTTTAAGAGATGGATAGAGTTTGTCAGGAAATAGAAAATAATAACTTGAGAATAGGGATGACAAAAATCTCTATGGGGATGCGGGTTCGATGCTTTAGGGGCGAGTAAGAGGATAAATTTATATATCTATTGGTTGGATGGTCGGGTACAAGTATTGACATCTTTAATTTGTTTACATAGAGGTAAAATTTTCATGTAAATGAGGACCTGCATGGGGTCCGCGAATGCCCGATATCTTAGGGGCAAGTAAGAGGATAATTTTTATACCCATTAATTGAATAGACGTGATATGGGTTTTGACATCTCTATACCATACCCGGTCAATTGAAGGGAAAGAGTTTATAAGATCAAGAAACCTATAAATGAATATGTAGTTCAAAAAAAGCATTAAGCACGTATAAAGTTATAACTCAATAAACAAATGAAAAAAGAGTATCCATGTACATACCAGTTAAGTTCTTATCTCTTGGAACATCAACAAGTAGTCCAGGACCTTCGTAAAACAAACAAAACAACCCTAATCACCAAAATAAATCTACCCATTTCAAGCAAATTACCATCAAGTAACAAATTTATGAAACTCCATTAGAAATAGAGAGAAAAATATTAATGATTCATGATGAACCTGCTGTGAAATTACACGGCTTCTAGTGTATGAAGGAATTATAATTGTGCAGATAGAAAAAGATGGAGGCACAGTGATTTAAGTGGTTTGACAATATACCTACTTCCACTTACGGTACGATTGCAAATTTTATTATTATGAATTTATGGTTACCTTCAATTGTTCAAATACTATTCCGAATATCCACATTTCTAAATCCAAACAATGTTATGTTGGTGGATCCTAATAGCGTACAACCTAGTTGGCACGACCCATTTTGTATGGTGGCCCATTGGAAAATATTATGAAATATTTTATAATATTTAGATTAAGGAAACGGAGGGACGGACCAGTTTCACCTTTTTTTTTTTAGACATAAGTGCATTTGTCATTTTCTACAGTTAAACATAATTTTGCACTTCTTTTGTATTTACTTTTTTTGCCTCCCTAGCAAGCATCAACATCACTCTTATAAGCTAGGGAGGCAAAAGTTCCCAAGGGATGGGGCCTAGTATGTTAGAGAAGGGTAATGACATAATTTTTCATGTCCGTATTGAAATTCCGTTAAAATAGAGGTAAAATTCACTCATGAATAAAGACCCACACAGGAGTCCGCAGATTCCCGATACATTAAGGACTTATAAGGGGACAATTTTCGTTCTTATTAATTGAACCAGACGGATGTGAATATCCTCTGCCAATATACCCGGCCCGTTATCTGCCGCTCCAACTACTAGCCAACCTACTTACATAATATTAAACCTGAGCAACTCCTTGAACAATCTCTTATCTAGAAATAATTTACCAAACGGAAATGCAATCACTAACAATAAAAAATATAAGCTAGGTGATATGTTGTGATTATAAAAATAATTAATGATATTACCGTTTAAGACATCCAAGTCAAGAGTATCAACATCAAAGCCAGCATCAAAATAATGATCAAACATGTGGCCAGGGGCGTCGACGTGGGTACCCGTATGGGTCGTGAACTTCATCTCCGATATGTTACAAAACGACCCATTCTTCATGCTAACGGGCAGCTTTAAAAACTGCCCGAGCAGCCCGTCCTCGGTGTCATACGACGGAAGCTCACTCGTGTATCGGTGGCTGATGTCATATATCCGGCCGCCGCCGTGAACCTCTCGGCGTACCGGCTTGATTAGTAGCTCATCAGAGAGGGAGCAATCATCAGGAGGAGTCGTCGTCGTGGGGTAAGCATCATGGTCTGTGGCAATTGTGACTGTGAGTTTATTGATTGTCAGTAAAGTGAAGATCAAGAATTGGAAGTTGACGATTGTTTTGGCCACCATGCTTAAATGGGATTTTTGTGAAGATAATTTTTGTTGTTTTTGTGATTTAATACAATAATAAGGTTTTGAGTTTGAAAGATGAGCCATGCACATACAGACAAAATTTGAATATGACAAGTACATGTGATGTGATGTGATGTGTTGTGTTGGGCCGATGTATGTGGAGTAAAACTTCTGGAGGGAGTATTTATCTTCAACGTATTATTGATTGGACCACATCCTTCAATATAAAAAATAAAAAATAAAATAATAATAATAATAATAATTGCTTCTATTCCTTGGGTCTAGAATGTACTAATTTATAAATGCTGCCAAGTGTTATAAATTTTGAAGTGGAGTTATATTTGTTGTATATTATTAATTTATTAAATCAGTAACTTTTACTTTAAATGAAAGAGGTATATAATTTTGTGAATATTTATCTTAAAGAAATAATATAATTGACAATTTTTATCGTAAAAGTAAAAGACATCATATATTTAAAGAGATACGTGTGTGTGTATACATAAACCTTCATTTATTTTGAAAATATAAATAAATAAACATTTGTACAGTGGTAACTGGAATTTATTTAGCCTAAAATGTAACCACGATTGGTTAAACCTAGATTTATAGTATGTGAATTACATATTTTTTAATTAAATCAATAATTGTCAAATAAAATTTTGTTAAGAGGAAATATCTTGTGATTTGCCAACTAATATAATACTAGAAAATGTGAACATCTACCATCAACAGCAATATTGAAATCCAACGATTAGTAGAACCGACCAACTTGGTTTAAATATCAAATTAAAAAAAAAAATGATAAAGCTGGCTATGATTAGTATATTAATTATATAACAACCAACAAGAAGATAGCATTTGTACACATTTTTAGATCATGTTTAGCATTGTAATTTGATTTGTATTGAGATTATAAAACTGTATTTTAATTAAAACATAATTTTTAAATATTTGATTAATGATAAAAAAAATTAATTATTAATCACGAAACTGGATTTGAACCGATTAATTAAAAAAATTACTTAGTGATTTCTTTTAAAAACTAAATTTTGCAAAAAATAATATTTTTAGCTTTTACTCATGATCAAAATATTTTAAAAAAACACACCGTAACCATCTATAAGTCACCATTTATTAATCATATTTTAATCACAATACTAAGCATATTATTAATTAAAAAAAAGTACTGGATTCTGCTGCTCCATGATAACATGATCAATGAAGATTTTAGAATCATTTTCACAGTGATGAGCAGTAATTCACTTCCACAGCTCATGAACCCATCACTGGTTACTGCAAAAATAACCAATTTCCATTAGCTTACCACTTAAGATGTAAGATTGATTCAAACCAAACATGTCAACATAAATATTTGTCCATCAGAACTTCCATAAACATCAGTTGTTGTAAAGGATTAGAATTTAAAAACTCACATTAATATATATCACTTAACAAGAATGCATCTTGTCGGTGATCCCTCGGCGCCAAGCAACCTTAGATGCAAGCAATGGACAGAGTATAGACCAGCTGGCACACCATCAAGTTTAAGGCCTTCCACGAGAATGATTTCCTGAAGAAGAGGGAGATAACTTCTTCATTAAGTAAAACAATGAATCTGAGAGAACCAAATATGGTTTTACTTACCCTGCCTTCAAGGAATTCATAATGAGATGGAAGCAAATCATCATAAGCAGCAGCGGACAAGTAATCAATACCTACATTTTACAGTGACAGATGCACTAGTCTTCTGTTAGAACACAAAAAATTGTAGATATCATAAACAGGGAGATATCCAGCAAAGTTCCCTAACAAATCATTCCAACAATAATGTCACTGAAGGAAACGGATGCACTTTCAAAAAAATTTCCAGGATTAGTATTAAGTTACAAAGGAAATTTGACTAATAATATCTTTGCATCATTAAGTTAAACAGAATAAACACCGAGAATGCAGAGACCAAAAAAAAAAAAAGGTGTCATCTAATGGAGTGGTCGATTTTCACATTTCTTGGAGACCTGAGGAAAAAAGGTCGAACAAAGTGAGCTCTATAACTATTGAAAATAATTTGTCTTACCAACAAGTTTGATGTCGGTGTTTTGTACCAACCATCTTGCTCCATCTCTCATAAAACCAACGTAGCTTGAGTCAAACTCCTTTTGAAACATAAGCTTCCTGAAATGGAACTAAATTTTAATTTGCATATAATTAAATCAAGTTATAACTATTCTTCCCATTCAACATTTTCTATGCTTATTGAAACAAACTGAATGTACAGTACAAGGGTACAGTAGAAACACACGATATGTCCTCTCTTTACTAAAAATAGAATTGTAACAATTCAAGTAACAAATGGAATAACTTGCCTGTCTGTATTTAAGGTTCTGAAAAGCACACGACGGACACCCCTTGGAATATTCAGGGACTCCATAACTTCAGCTGTGATAAACATAATTTATCACATGCTAATATTTTTACAGTTAAAGAAAAATAAAGAGAAAAAATATCCGTCATTTGTCAAATATAGGAACAGTTAAGAAATTTCAAATGGCTTTACATTTTCTTATTGCTTCTCATTTATATTACCAAAGACATTAACAAATAAGTAAACAAAAAGAGGCTTCTTATTTCACTAAGTATTTGAGAAATTTGCATTTATCTATAGGCTATACAGGTGCAGCACAGTTCAGAAAATTTTCCATGTAGTCTGTAGTCATCACTAGCAAAATGTATGCTCTAATTATTTAATGTTGTAATTCATACTGATATGTTCCACTTGGCAGCAAGGAAGTGGAAGAGGAAAGAAAGATGCAGTGGGAACCTGAAGGGGTTAAACCACTTCCCATATTAGACCGACAGAAATAATGGTAGGAATTTGGAAGGATTGCCGAACCTTTAAAATCAAAGTAATAACGTATTTCAATCTCTTAAATTCATCTGTGCACTCTCATCATCTACACCTTTTTTCCATCTCAACCAATAAAAGGAGGGAAAATAAACCAATTACTCTAGTACTCATTACTCATTTATAAATCTACATTATGAAGCAATGTGGACAAAAAGTTCTAATCTTGGCAAATACTAGCACTCTCTTAAATCTTAATTTTATTAGTTAAGCTTGGGGATCGCAACGAAGCCTTAGCAAAAAACTAATTATGCATGTTGATGGTACCACATGTGCACTAAAAACTCCTATATGCCTCAAGGCATGAGTTCGAGTCGCACATGAGTTCGAATATATCCCAAGATATATGTTGGTCCTACAGAAACAAATTCGTGCGGGAGCAAACGCACCTAAAGAGAAGCACTTGATACAAAAGGGCTTCCCACCGAAACAATCAAAACATGATCAATTAACACCAAATACAAAATAAAACAACTCTCTTCACAACGCAACAAAGGGAATCAAAGTAACATACCCGTTATGTTCTTATCCCTCGGAACATCAACCAACAGCGCAGGTCCTACACACAGAACTTTCATCAAACACATACTAAACACAAAAAACGCTAACACCACTAGGGGTGAGCAAAACCGGTTTCGGTTCCGGTTCCGCATAGAACCGGAACCTACCCGGAAAAATTCGGCTCCGCACTAAGTGGAACCGGAACCTACCCAATTAAACAGGGTACCCTATTATTCGGTTCTAATCCGGTTCCGGTCTGGTTCCGAATTACCCTATTTTAAAATATTTTAATGAAAATTACATTCCGATACGAGTCCGTAGGAAAAAACAGGGACCAAATCGGAGTGCGGAAGCTCAAGAACAAAAGGTTATACAATAGCCCACTATTTTCTTTCAAAATATTTGATTATTGATATCATTAGTTATATATAGATTTTCATTATACTTATGTTAGACTTGCTAAGAATGCTAATTCATCAAGCTTTAAGCAAAGATAATGTACCAAGGTTTCAAACTTAACATTTACAACAGTCATAAAGGTTTGTCTACTGAAACATCAGGAGAAACATTATTGCACTGGCAAGAATTGTAAAAGATGTGAACATGGCATAATAGATAGGTGAACATGGCAGAAGATGTGAACGTGGCATATACAGATAGTGCTATACTCTCAGTATAGACATTACATAAAATAAAATGGGCAGTTTAACTAGCAGCAGTGACACTAGATACACACAAAACACAAACACACATACATTCTATATATACTTGATAGAAGCACTAAAATATTGCTATATGAACTGACGACTTTAAAATTTGTACAATTAAATAATGAACGCCAAATGTTTAAAATTTATGTTCATATAAACCGGTTCCATGGTCCGGTTCCGGTTCCGACTATTTTGGAACCGGAACCTACCCGTATAAAATCGGTTCCTTCATATTTGGAACCAAAACCTACCCAATTACAACCGGTTCCGGTTCCAAACCCGGAAAATTGGTCCGGTTCCAAACCGATTCCGGGTAGAACCGGAACCGATGCTCACCCCTAATTACACCACCAACATAACAAAACCAAAATTACCATTCAATACTCCCAAGTCAAGCGTGTCAACGTCATAACCAGCATCAAAATAATGATCAAACACGTGCCCCGGAGCGTCCACGTGAGTTCCAGTGTGCGCCGGGAGCTTCATCTCCGAGTTATTAGCAAGCGACCCGTTCTTAATGCTCTTGGGCAGCCACAAATACTGCCCGAGCCCCTCCAACGACTCAAACGACGGCATGTCGGTCGTAATACGGTGGCTGATGTCGTATATTTGGCCGTCTTCGTACACTTCTCGCCGTACCGGCGCCGGAACTTCGTCTGATATCGAACAGCCGGTCGGCGTGGTGCCGGGAATTGTTGGGTAAGCGACGGTTTCCGCGGCGGCGAGAGTGAGTGTTGCGAGTGCCAGTGAAGTGAAGAAGAGTAGCGGCAAATTGGGTGTCGCTTTGGCCATGATTTGGGATTGTATTGGAGTCAAACAGATCGATCGACGCTTGGAAGAGGAGTGTTTAAATAAGAGAAATAAGAATAAGGCTTAAAAGTATTGTATTGAATAGCGTTAATATTAGAGTAGAAAAAGAATTTCGTGTTAGTACGATTTAATTTTATGAGAATATACAGCTTATAAACTCGCTAAATAGTGTCTAAGAAATTATTAGATTCAATATCGGTATGATAGTGAAAGGATTAATAAATTTTACCTTCTCAATTTGTTACTTAAAAAAAAAAAAAAAAAACCATAGTGTTTACATTAAAAAAGTAGTTCAAGTAGGTGAGCTTATGATATATATCGTTAATTAAATATGAGTTAAATATCAGCCTGTCAGGATCTGAATCAGGACGTAATGTCAGGACCTGAGTAAATAAGTCAAGTTAAGTGTTGATTTGATAAGGTCAGCTAGCTTTAGATTAGAATGCAAAATCAGAGGCTGATATCAAGTCATATGCTAAGTTCAGGTTAGAGCCCATGCACGTCAGGTTCTGATTCTAATGAGGTTCTGATATCAAATTATATGGTGGTTTACAACCAGTTCATGCACATCTGGTCAAAGGATTACAATCAGGAGCAACAAATCAGTGCTAGCACAAAGTCTTGCAGGAACTTGGGGGCAATCATCTGAAGGATCTCACAAGACATGCGATGTATCCCCTCCTTATGTACCAAATCCTCCTCATCTTCCTTCCCCCAATAGAAGACAGATACCAGCCTCCTCACATGACATAAAAAGTTTGAGGATTTCATATGGGAGGCTTCAGCATGATTCATGTTACCAATAACCACCATTTTGGCAATAGGAGGCATGTGGCTCCTATAGCTCCTCAACAGTACATCGGAGCCACGAATCTAAATAATCATCCGAAAAATTATGAAGGAGTACATGGAGGAATGGGCCTGGGGGCAATCCTCCATTGTTCAACAGAGGAAACCATCCTCCAGTGCATGCTCCGCAACACTTGGATGCATAAACAATAAGAGAGGTGGTGCATAAACTATACGAACCGGGGTTGAGGCAAATCGACCGTCTAAAATTTCACAACCCGTATCCTGATGCAGTTGACAAACAAAACCCATATCCTATAGGATATATGATTCCCAAATTTTCATTATTTTCTAGAGAGGACGACCAATCCTCCCAATAGCACATTGTCAGATTCACCATCCAATGTGGGGAACTAGCGAATTATAACAACTTTTCAAATTTTAAGCTAAGATTGTTTCCCAATTATTTGACAGAAACGACTTTTACCTGGTATGTCACTCTATCCAAGAACTCAGGCCAGATGTATGTATAGCATAACTATCTAGGGTGACACAAAGGAGTGGAGAAATAGCAGGCTATTTCATTGCTCGTTTTAAGAAGATAAGGAACCAATGTAAGATTTACCTGTCGGAAACATAGTTCGTAAAAATGGCATAAAGAGGCTTGGACACAAAGATCAGCTCAAAGGAAATGAGTATTGTAGGTATCACAACTCTTACAATCATTCAATTAATTCTTGCCGGGGCTTTAAAAGTGTGGTTCATGACAAAATCAACAAATGAGTTTTAAAGTTCCCTGAGAATAAGGAAACCATGTTGGTTGATGAGGACCATTTTCCTCCAGTGGCTAATGTGAATGCGACCACTTTTGATTTAAGGAAGATGTTGAATTCTAAAAGGAGGCTTAGAAGAAAAAACATATAAACATGTGCGAAAAGGTTAATTCACAAGATCTGGATTCCCAAGAAGTATTTGGAACAGAAAGATAAGTGTAGGAGCGAAGCGGGGTTTACCGCTATACCTATGATGTTCGGTGACCACGACACTGTTGGGCTCGCAGCCCGTAGAGAGTACGGAGTAGCCCACGGGGGACTAAACCGGAGAATAAAGAAGTCGCCACCCAGCGTGAACTGGGAAATAATTTAAGGTCGCACTCACCCCTCGCAAGGGAAGACCTCAAATCGTTGGGTTCAGAATGGTCCCTTACTTATGCCAGTATAATGGACGGGTTCACACAATGGTATAACCAAGTCTTATGTAGTACATGCAAGATAATTCAAATAAACACCCAAATTTGCACACTCATAAACATGAATATAAATAAAAGCAAATTAAATTAAGAAACACAAGGTACGATAACAAGAATCATAATAATCAAAAGTAGGAAAGAGCGTCAATAAATAAATGCAAATAATTAATCCCAAACGCATAATGTAAAATAAATAAATAAATAGGTAAAA